>PVJA010001070.1:39882-137867 GCA_004027025.1 Myocastor coypus | reverse complement strand
CTTTCTTTTTTCTATGCAACATTAATAGGGAGGTGGGTCATGCCCACACACTGCACTCTATAGAATGATTGTGAGGACAATATGCAATATGTCAACTTTCAAAGAAAAAAAGGGGGGGGGAAGTAATGTGGATTTAGAAAGGTTAATGTTTAGTTGTTTGATCAATCTTATATACCTATATGTATTAATCTAAACTGATGTGATGATGAAAATATGTAATATAACCATGGTTAAATTTAAACAATAAAAGAATTGAAAAAAAAAAACTTGTGTAAATCAATTATTTAAAAATTTTGCTTTGTTTGAATTTGGATTATAAAGTTAATTGTTAGAACAGATAAGGAACCATGAGTCGGGGTACCTGGATTACAGTAGCTGGCCCTCAAGAACACTACAGTATGCATGAAATCGGTTTCTGCCTTTTGAAAGAGGAATGATGGCAGCGTCCCTAGCAATGAGATAGTGTTTTGCCCTCCAAAAGAACTGTGGTAAGAGGCTGAAAATAGTTTCCTGATGCCTTTCTCCTTAAGCTAGGGAAATACGCAAAGTTAAAGTTCTTGCCATTCAATTCTACCGCTTCAACATTAAATCACCACAATTTTTGACTATAGAGATGTTCAACTGATAGGGAATTGTAGTTTTAAAATCTTAGCTTTTCTTCCGCATCATTTTGCTTTGCATCAAGAATTAGTGAGGAGTAAGTGTGACATGCATTAGCAACAATTAAGAACAATAGCAGAGCAC
This sequence comes from Myocastor coypus, assembly GCA_004027025.1. Lineage (NCBI taxonomy): Eukaryota > Metazoa > Chordata > Mammalia > Rodentia > Myocastoridae > Myocastor > Myocastor coypus. Next base: position 137,123 of record PVJA010001070.1, on the reverse strand, counting down.
CTAGGTTTTTGCAATGTCAGAAATGACTTGACATCTACAATGATACACTGACGGCAATGTTTAGTCATCTTGGCAGCAGACACTTCATGCCAGTCTTTGGGAGATGCTTCCTATGTTAATAGGAAATCAGAGACTAGCACAGACCAGAGTTAAAAGGGTCATCACAATATTTGTGAACTCCCAGCATGAATCAATCTTGCAAAGTACTTTAAGGGAATTTATTCTGCTTATCCCCAAATATTTCTTTGAAAATCAATTTCTTTTTTTAAACTTTAATTAATTAATTAATTACTTAGTTAGTTAGTTAGTTATGGCCAGCGCAGACTGCCCTGGGGGTGGGGCTAGCACAGCATGCAGTCCCTGGTGTTACCTAACGTAGCCTAGGCAGGTGCTTTAAACCCCTGAGCTATCTTTTCAGCCCCTCAAAATCCATTTCTTGTTGGCAACAGAATATTTACCTATAGCCTCAAAGTTATTTTAAGTTACTTTGTATTACATTCTTTACACCTCAAATTGGAAATCAAATCCCTCAACTTTGTTATTATTTAAAATGATCGCCCCTTCCATCCTTCTCTTGCTGGGTTGGTTGTGTTCCACGAATCTTGAGTATCCTCTGTGCAGGAGGAAAGACTCATATCTCAATATTCTATCTTCCTTCTCTGATGGGAACAATTCCTTCTTTTTTGTCCCTTTAGAATGCACATCTTAAAGAACATGCTTTCTATGCCTGGAAAGCCAGAACGATTTTACTGGAGAAATGAGGGCTCCACCTGCTAAGTCACTAGATGCTATGTTTATGGTTTGTAATTCCATCCTCCCAGACATTCTGATCCCTTTCAGACTTACTACCACCTTTTTATCCCTCATCTGATAGCTGACAAAGAGGCCATGGAGCAGCAGAGACCCCTATATTATTTTGAATGACTTACTTACTAGGTCAGTCTATAAATATTTAGTTCCTTCTGTGTGCAGGAATTGGTTTATGTGCTAAGGATACTGCAGTCAACAGCCACATATTTATTAGTGCCCACACGTTGCTTACATTTGAGGGACATTGGAAACAGAAATAGAAATAGAAAATCAAGCATTTTTCTTAATATTTGCCTAAATAAATACAAATTAATATGTAAATTAATTAGATTGTGAATTAAAAAATAGAGGAAAGAAAAAAAACAAAAAAAGAGGAAAGGAAATGTGACAGAGATGTTCAGGTTGAAAGGAAATACCTTAGATTAGTCATGCTTCCAAGAGATGTACTGGGGGCTACTGTGAATGTGAGAAACAAGGCAGCCACAGGAAGCGCATTTTAACAGAGGAAGCACGTGTACAAAAGGCAGAAGATGATAATTACTTATTTTTTTCTTTAATATATTTGGTACAGGGTCTCACTATGCAGCTTGGACTTGTAGTGATCCTCCTGTTTTCAGCCTCCTCAGCTCTAGGATGACAAGTATGAACCACCGCACTTGGTCTCCTGGTTTAGCGAGCCTGGGGGTGGGTCCTGGGCAGGCCAGTGTGGCATGGGGTGCCAGGAATAGAACCTGGGTCATTGTGCTTGCCTAAGCAGGCACTTAGTCCGCTGAGCCATCTTGCTGGCCCCTGAATGGCAGAAGATGATGATTACTTACAATGCTGAGAAACACTGAGGAGATAAAATGATAAAAGAGAGAGGATACAAGACTAAATCTAAGAAGTAGAATAGGACCACATCACCTTCGTCTTTGTAAAACACAGACGGTGATATAGGCTCTGTCCTACGTAGTATAGCATATTATAACAGTGGTGCTCAAACTCTTGTGGTATATTAATCATACCCCCAACAACTTGCTAAAGCACGCATTATAGATCCCACACTTGCTATATGTAATTCAGTATTTTCAGGATAGGTTCAAGAATTTGCGTTATGTGATGCTGACAAAATTTTCAAAATCAGTGATAAAGTAAATTCCTCTTTTGGGTGTCTGCCTAGGATAGATTTCATCATCATGTTTCAACTGATTCTTGGCTTTCTTGTGCAAATATCCCATATTAGTACTCTTACTCCTACAGTGTACACTACTAACTTGGTCACAATGAGCTGTTTGATGTTGGACTTAAATTGTAGTCAGTGAACAGAAGTCTGATTCAGGGACACTTGTGAGACTATTGGGAAGTAAATGTTCTCTAGCTACTGGACAAGAAGCTAGAAAACAATGTAGTTTGAAACTCTTCCCACAAGTTGAGTTGATACAGATGAATACTGAGTTCAAAAATGGCAAGAGAAGGTGCTCTGGGAATGAACTTCTGCTGAACAAATGGGTACAGCCATGCTGAGATCAACTCTGCATCTGCCTTTGGGTTGTGCTACTCATCTTCATCATAAGCATTAAGAAGTTGCTCTCCAGTTTCTGAAACACACAAACCAAATCATGAGGATTAATAAAAAGCTGTTGAGGGTAAAAGTCAAGTTCTTTAAAAATTTAGATGCCTTTTGGTCCATTACAGAGAACTGGACAAAATAATTTAGATGACTCCACAGTATCCTACATGTCTATGGAATAAAGATTGCATTTGGACAAGAATGAGATAATTTAAAATTCAAAATCTCAGGACAGAAGGGAGGGCAAAGCCGTTGGGCACACAGGCATAAGAGCTGTGCAAGTGTACTAATCAATGCTGCTGGCACAGTGCCTTTGCTGGGAGCACTGGAACCTAAGTAGTAGATGTATAATAACTCAAAGTAAAATCGTAACTGTGCCCTTTTCCCTGGTAGGAAACATCTCATATTCTCCCCAGACTGATGCAATACATATATTCCTTCTTCATTTACTTTTGTCAAAATCTGATCCAATGTATCCCAAGTTTCATCTACCAATGTGAAACTCCACTGTCATCACATTTCATTGCTTTCTAGGAACTTATTTTTTCTCTGATGATTGCATCATTTTTCACACATTACATGAAATGTTGGCACTTTCTGTTCCATCAATAAAGTTCTGTCACTTAACTGATACTTCTAGATTGGAGAAGTCAATGGAAGAATTAGCTAAACTTTTCCCTTCCTTAAATCATGTGCTGAAATTTAACTATTTCTCCTCTAGATTTCTATTTTTGCCTTTAGACAGTTGTAGATCAACCTCCATTTTAGCTATATATGCTCTCCCCATTTTTACCCAGGAAGAGCCCATTCACATCTACATTAACCTAACAATTCATCATCTCACCCCTTATTCTGAGGATTTTATGTTCATATTCTTCTCCATTATAAGACATTTTTATGCCAATAACAATAGAATGGTACCTTAACTTACTAATTTAATTCTTTCCACCATTCTGACCACAAACAAAAAGTGAATCAAATAATCCCATAAGACCAACACTAAATCTAACCCTTGCATTTGATTTAGTTCTCTTCCAATTCAGTTCATGATCAGAATTGCAGAAAGAACTAAATTCATAAACCAGTTAAATTCATGAATTAAGTTTGGGTATCACTGCAGTTCTTCATTTCTATATACACTTCATCAAATTGCTTTCCATAAACATATTTGTTGGCCAAATAATCATGTGGATGGATAATTAAGGGCCTACATTCTCTATGAACATTTAAAACTCATATATTCTCTAAATAGGGATGGTTTGCATATGTATATCATATATATATATATATATATATATATGTACACATCTCTTTATATATATTTCTAGACTGCTGTGTACTGTCATAAGATGAAATCTTTATTTCCAGTAATATTGTACTGGAAAATCATAGAAATCATAGTCATAGAAATAATGCATGCAAATGTTTATAGAAACCATATATTAAAGAGGAAAATGAGTGATATTTGTGTGTTTATTTTTAGTAAGATGAGTGAAAAAATCATAGGGATGGTCTGGAATCTTATAGATAGATGTCACATTTATGGCTATAAGGTGCTGCTATTGATCCATTGGCTATCAGTGGATCAAGGAGTTCTCTAGTTGTGAGTGAATTGTGCCAACCTGTCTACCTTCTTCCATGTCCAGCCTTATGACCATTACAGCATAGGCTTTGGAGAGGTGGTAGACACTGGTAGACCTGGACCATTTGGGAAATGAAGCTGGTTTTGCTGGAGCAGTAGTGAGCCTGTTTTTAGTTATGTGATTTGTGAGGTAACAGCAATGTACTGAGCACCAAATATACAGGTGTGGGCTTGCACATGATTAGAATACAGCATTATGGACAGCAGGGCTCAGAGTTGTCCATATTTAGGAGTTTTATGTATATAGTAAGTATGGATGAAAATCTAGAATTTAAATATTCTAGCTTTTAAATTAAACTTTTAAATACAGGCTTTGGTCACCTGTGGGAAGAGGCTTTAGTAAGGGATTATTGTGGGGAAGATCATTGAACCCTAGATCATGTAAGTTATTGGTAGCCTTTTCATCTTTATAATTTGTGAACTGTTTTATAATTATTGTCATAACGTCATTTTGTATTTGTTGTACATGACTGACATGATTTGTAACAAAATATTTTAAAAGGATATGAACTGCCTTTGTAAAGAAAACTATGTAGTATCAATATTGAAATTTTAGTGTTAAATGTCTTTTTGGATTACATAAAGTATAATTACTGAGGAACTTACATGGGATAAGTCAAATCAATACAATGTCTTTCCTCAGTTTCTAGGTACTTTAAGACTATTCAGAGGGCTAAAGGACCCCAGGCAGAAGTTGAAGAGTCTGTGCTAGAATCCAGGAGACAATAAACATCCAAGATGACTACAAAGACTGGAATTCCTCCTACGAGATGGAAACCTCCATCCTTCCTCATTTCCCTTTTATACCCTTAAGTGATGAGCCACCCTAGGAGAGCTATTCTATACCCTACGGTGTGCAATTGCTGGGATGACTTACAGAAGCTTCTTAACTTCTCAAGTTTACACAATTGATCAACCACTACAATCCACTCATTGTCAACTTGGCAACTAGACATATTTCTTTAAACCAGTTTCCAAATACAAAGGTATGCATATAACTGCACCTAACATATTATAACCACCCTGTGTACAAGCAGAAATGCACTAAATCCCTTATCAATATAGAAGGCAACTAGACAGGCGTGGTGGCACACGCCTGTAATCCCAGCAGGGAGGCTGAGGCAGGAGGATCAGTGCAAGTTCGAGGCCAGCCTGGGCTACAAAAGTGAGTTCAAGGCCAGCCTGAACTGCATACCAAGACCCTGTCTCAAAAAGGCAGGAAAAAAAAAAAAAAAAAAAATATATATATATATATATATATATATATATATATATGGCAAGTTTTCTTTGATTGATTTGATTGATACTTATGCTTAATCATTTCGTAACTTCAACATTAACACGGGTTTAGTAATCCTTATGAACTGCCATTAAGTCTATCATTATTATGTTATAACAAAACCATTATAGGAGTTAACCAGTACAAGTATAATCCTCTTTTCTGTAGCTGGTCAGGGGTTTTAGTTGATATTTAGAACTACTTTCTTCTACTACCATTCTTTTTTTTTTTTTTTTGTCTTTTTGAGGCAGGGTCTCGCTGTGCAGTTCAGGCTAGCTTTAGGCTCACTTTTGTAGCCCAAGCTGGTCTCGAACTCACACCAATCCTTCTGCCTCAGCCTCCCAAGTGCTGGGATTACAGGCGTGCACCACCATGCCCGACTCTACTACCATTCTGTATTTCCTTGGCCTTCAGCAAGCACCTCAGCCCTCTTGATTCTTTCCCTAGTGGGCCGATGCATGACTTCATGACTGAAGGCACTGGGCTATTTGTCACTGTGCTTGTATTAGGTTGCTGTAGTTTCCCACTAGCTTTAATGACAGGGTATGGCAGTACTAAGAGGTGCACCAAGGAATCTCCTGCACTCCATGTGTAGTCTTCCTTTCCTCCATTATGGAGTAGTAATCCAATTTCTCCTTGATCCCCTGGGACAATCACCCTTGACAACAACTGTGACTTTATTTTTAGCTTGTTTCCTCAGAAGCATGAGGAGACCAAAGTCATCAGGGGGAAAACTTAGCTTTCCGTTTAATGATATCATTGTTGTTCTTCCTGGTATAAGCCTTCCCGCCTCTGAAACTAGTACTTCTAGTCCAGCAGAACATAAGGTACTGAGGTACAGAAAAAAAATATATATATTAGTGGATTACTAGTGGTAATGATGAGTCATTCCATTCCTACTCCCACCCCTTGATCCCTAGACTCAGGAATCTTGGCTATGAGAGACAAAATACCATACAGAGGATGCTGATTCAAAGCATATACAACCTTTTGAAGTACCTTGCCCCAGCCCTACAAACTATTGCCACCAAGGGGCACTGTAACTGCGTCTTCAAAAGACCGTTCCACCTTTCCATCAATCCAGCTGCTTCTGGATAGTAAGGAACATGATAAGGTCATGGAATTCCATGAGCATGAGCCCACTGCTTTGCTTCTTTGGCTATAATATGTTTTCCTTGGTCAGAGGCAATGCTGTGTGGAATTCTGTGACTGTGGATAAGGCATTTTGTAAGTCCCAGGATGGTAGTTTCAGCAAAAGCATTCTATGCAGCAAAGGCAAATCCGTGTCCAGAATACGTACCCATGCCAATGATGACAAAGTGCTGTCTCTTCCATAATGGAAGTAGTCTAATGTAAACAACCCGCCATCAGGTCACAGGTTGACCACCCTGGAGAATGGTTCCATATCAGGTACACAGTGTTCTTCACTATTGCTGACATATTCGGCTGTAGCCAGATCAACCTTGGTGGATGGGAGTCCATGTTGCTGAGTCCTTGCATAACCTCCATCACTACCACTTTGTTCTCGGGCCCTTTGGGCAATTACAGGAGTGTGAAATTGTTGTGCTGATTTAGCTAAGCTTCTAGATTTCTCAAGTTGACACAGTTGATCAACCACTACACCATATTTGCTAACAATTGTCCAAAATAAGAATCAGGAGCTATAGCAGAACACTGGCTAGAGAGTGAAACACCCATGATAAGATAAAAAGCATTAGTCTCTCAGAGAAAGAATGGGCCATGACTGTGACCATCTACCACCACATGATCTTGTGTCTGTCTCAAGTCCTTCCTTCCCATGAACTCTCCCATGAATTCTTCCCATGAATTCTCTATACCCAGAGTCTACATGCTATGCTTGTACTGATGCTCAGGTCAGGTGTGCTTCATTGTATGAGGTTATTCCAGCATTCTTGCTGATCCAAGATTGCAAGGCATCACTGACAGTGTCCACCCTTTTCCTTTTTCTATCTGCATTATTGAAAGCTCTTTCATGACTGGGTACTCAATACTGAGATCACAAGAATGCTGTATAACTGAGAAATCTGATACTAAGTGAGCAAAAATTAGACCCACACTAATAGTTGTGATTTTTTTGTTCATTGATTCATTAGTGCAAATCTATTGGATCTTAAATATGCATGATCTTGTCCAGAGTTCTGGTATACTAAAAGTTCTTGCTGATTTATTTTTTAGTTTTATTAATTTTAATGAGGAAGAAAAAACTATCAGACCGTTTCAAAACAGGCTAGTGGGACAGTTACAATAATTAATACATTACATATTATTGTCTTCATAGTAGCTGTTCAGAGTATGAGATGCAGACATGTTTTCTAAACATAGTACAAATCTTTTTTCTCATTCTTGTTGATTTGTTAACTGGCTATAACTTATCACTTTTTTATTCTTTCTCTCCTTTCTTCCTTCTATTCCTTCCTCTTTACTCTTCTTCTTCATTCTTTCTTTTCTGTGCTAGGAACTGAACTCAGGCCTTTATTCATGCGAAGCACATGCTTTGACATTGATATGCAACTTTAGTCTTTCTCTTTATCCTATTATTTAGATATAAAGATTTTGGCTATGTCTCTGTTACTCTTCCTTTGTTTCTGGGACAAATTCCCAACACACAAAATCAGGGAAGGAAATATTTGTTTAGCTCAGAGTTTCTGGAAGTTTCAGTCCGTGCTCTGCTGGCTCCAAGGCAGAGTGGCACATGGCAGAGGGCATCCATTCAAGGCAGATCAAAGAGCAGGAAGCAAAAGGAGTGGCTGCAGCTCGGGCAGCGAGCCAGACTTTCTCCTCCTCCTTTCATTGTAATTCACAATATCTACCCCAAGGCACTCACATACATAATCCCAGCACATCATGAGTTAATCACAAACTCTAGAAGTTCACCTCATCACTGTATGTAGCTTTGGGGGAATAACTAGACACAAACCATAACAAACTAGTTTATAATAAATGAACTAAAATTCTTTTTATCACAGATACTTAGATTTCTGTCTTCATCTCCGTAGCTAGTACATCTTGAAGCACTATTCGGACCCACTTTTTTTTTTTTTTTTTTTTTTTTCAGTACAGGTCTATGGGATCTCACTACACAGACTGGACTTGTACCGATCCTCCTGTTTTCAGCCTCCCAAGTCCTGGGATTGCAGGTGTGCACCACCATGCCTAGTCTCATTTGCCCTCTCAGCATAATGCAGTACTTAGGGCTAGCACAGCACAGCAGGGATCAAACCCAGCCCCTTCATCTCCCTAAGCAAGCCTTTGGATCCACTGAACCCACTGAGCTGTGTGATCAGCCCTTAACACATTTCTAAAATAGATTGCAAACACATTAAAGATATATCTTCTAAAACATCAAAGATGATGGAATTATTTATTTTATAAGTACCTCAATTAAAGGTAAAAATTAGACACATGAACTGTATTGTTGATCAAGTATGGGCAATTCTGGTACAATCCTGAGTGTTATTCATCTCATTTATGTAAATTTAAAATTATTTTATTTATTTATTTTGATGTATTTAGTACAGGGTCTACAGGGTCTCACTATACAGGTCAGATTGGTAGTGATTCTCCTGTTTTCAGTCTCTCAAGCACTGGGATTACAGATGTGCATCACCAGGCCCAGGTTAAGTCACTATCTCAGAGTGCGTGAAGGGTAGGACTGGCACAGCATGCTGGGAATCAAACCCTGGTCCCTGTGCTATGCCTAAGCAGGTACATTAGTTTGCTGAGCTATCTAGCCAGCCCTTAAAATTCTGTTTTAATCTAATGAGTATTTTTTTAAAAAAAATTTCTGCAGAGATCAAAGGTGAGTTGGGTTGGCAGATAATGTGAAGAATTTTGCAGTTTCCAAGAAAAATGATAGAACTACAAATCTTGTCAGGCGGATCCTAGTGGTCAAAGGCAATCTTTTGATTTATAGGTTAGGATTTCAAGAGATCCCATTGCCTAGGTTTTCCTCCATGAAGATTTCCCTGCCCTGAGCACCAGCAGTGAGGATTTACAGAACACTAACACAAACTCCACAGCAGATTAATGCCAAGTGAAGGAGGAGGATGACTGTAAAACACACCATTTAAACCTTAGATCCACTGGCCAAGAAATATAGTGAGACACTGCTTTTTAGTTTTGAACAGATGAATAAATTAAACAGTATAAGAAGAAAAAGAATTTGATTATCTTTTCCAAGATCACGCAAGTTCCAAGTATAAAAGACTCCAATCATTTTTCCTTTGTTTCCTCAGAAGGAAGAAAAGTCCATAGATAACTGAAAACTGATTATGAAAATTAATAGATTCACTGAGCATAGCAATGCATAACCCTAAAATGATGTTTGGAATACCTATCACTCTGGTGTTCTAGTTAGGCACTACTTCTAATATATCAATTATTGCTATACTCTCTCAAGTAAATGTTTGTTTAAAAATAAAAAAGAAACAAAGTTAAAAGGTAGTAAAAGAGAATATGAGACAAGGAAAAAAGGCCATAGAAGTGCACCACTACAATTTTGTAAATGGTTAAGTTCCTAAATCTCTGTGTAACCATGTGTAATTGTTTTTTTTTTTCACATTCTATAGAGATTTAAAGTTTATAATGCCAACAATTGATGAGAAATTCCTGTTTCATGTTATGTCTAAGGCATTTGATATTCAGAAAGATAGTGATGTTAAACTCAAGTGCATATGTTACAGGGAATAATATCATTAAGTTTCTCTTCTGGATGGTGAACAACTTAAGTTGGCAGTCCCAACAATTAGAGAAAAAGAAAGGGATACAAGTATAGCCATTATTTTGGCTCTAGGCCTTCAAGGTAAATGAGAACATAGGACATAAAAGAACCTGTACTGTAACAGCACATAACTCAGTGATTTCCCAAATTTCCTATTCACAGAGATTATGGGGTCACAGAGGAAAGTGATCAATGATGTACAGTGTGCCTAAGGAGAATCATCTAGATTTTCTCAGGCTTCCACAGAGAGCAAAATGGTCAAGCAATGGCCATGATTCATCCAGATGGCTGACAATGACAAAAGTTCTATAAACCACAGTACATGGTTTCAAGGTAAATCCTGAGGGGACCTGACTGACCTTGTCAGATACAAAAGTTACCTATTTTTGCAATATAGGTTTTGCTTCATCTGGGTCTTATCCAGCAAAAAAGTCTAACCATAAAATAGAAAAAGGATAGCCATATTAATATGCTGAGCTGTAAAAGGCTAAAATCAACAGCTTCTGATAATCCACTGCTGTTATGGGCTATTGGATTATATATACAGCTACTTCCTCTTTGTGCAATGAAAAGAAAAATCTATTTAAACAAGAGATCATGTCTGCATCTTGTAATCTGAACAACTATGATGAAGACAGCAATACATAATGTATTAATCATTGTAAAAACAAGACAGTAGAAATGGAAAAAATAAATAAAAAAAAGAAAATTAATAGATTAACTGAAAGAAGGATTTCTGCAGTTAATGGAGGGCTGATGGAATGTAACTGTAGAGAGCATAGCTTGTTTTTAAGGCTAGTGCCAGCCACTTCAACGAGGAACCTCACGGCAACCTATCAATATTTCATGAGCAAGCTGAGAAAAGCAAAACGCTGTGGATGGAAAAGATAGCTGTCACTTTGAAACAAACTCTCTTTATCTAATACCTTCCTCATCTCTCAGTCTTTACACTTCTGCTTAAAGCCTTCTGGGGCATTTAACTTTGTCACTTGTGCCAGAATATCTTTTTATTTGATTTCTCCTTATCTTGAATGGACCATTGCAGATACTTTACCCCCGCCCCCCCTTCCTCTTCTCAATACACTATGGACATTCTCTGACATAACAGCAGCTAGGTGGGTCTGTCCATTCTCGCACCTCTGCTCTCATAAGCAAAGAGAGATGTCTGGAGCTTGAAAGTGGGGTAAGGTAAGGGCAGAGTATGGCAGGTCTTTCACTGGGGCTACGAATGAATAATCACTCCTGTCACACCAAATAGACTCTGTCACGAGGAATTCTGTGGCTTGCGAGAGGAAGTTGGCTTGCCCTGCGGGCTGCCAGGCCCAAATGAGCTCTGTACAGCACCTGCCGATCTGAGCATCAAGCAATTATTCCACTATCTTGCCTAAAAACAAAGGCTGTGCTACCCTTCAGCAACCTCTGACCTTTTCCAGCTAACATAAACTAATTATGCTTGCAGCAGGTGGGAAGAAAGGGTTCTGTCATCCTTCCTGGCAGTTGTCCTTCATGCTTTGTGCCACATTGTCAATTCTGCCTATCCAAAAAATGACCACCCTTCCATCAAGGGAGCTGCTGGATGAAGCACTTAAAGAGATACAGGGAGACCCTTATCACCAATAAATCTCAGTGTGCAGGATCTAGCAACACCCTGAGTGGCCCATGCTGTCCATTTAGCAGTGGGTACAACAAAGCCATTGTTAAGTGTCACCACCAATTACAGCTTGGTTAAATTTTTCTTTTTAATTTTGTTTTGGTTTTGGACAACTTGCTAATGGACTGTGATTAGGTGTGAGAAACAACCCAAGCCACAGGCACTGAAGCAAGGTCAGAGGTTAATTGAGAATTTCTATTCTAACATTCTGAGATTTTGCAACCTTTTGCTGAGAACTCAGCCTGAAACAGAAAGGAGATAATATGATACAATTAGTAGGAAACAAGAAAGTCGAACTTCCCAGATGAGAATGGAACAGCGGCCAAGGAAATCAGGCCAGCGAGACCACCTGGGCCACTTCAGATGCCAAGAGTATCTGGTGCCATTCATCTGGTGGCCGAGCGAGAAAGTTTTTGCCTGCCATTCATCACATCCCTCCTCTCTACAGAGAGGAAAATGCAAGGTCAATGCCACAAACAGTAGGCATCCCAGAGTAATTGAAATTCCAGACGCTGCCTCATTAGAATAGTTCACAGGCCCACAGGGGTGCCTGTTCTTATTGAAGATGCCTTTTAGTCTTGGCATTACTTTTTAAATTTATTTTATTACTTTTAATAAGAAATAACAATGCAACAGTTTCAAAAAATGTTAGTAGTACATTCCTAGTAATTGATACAATAAGTATTGTTGTCCTTGTAGTAGGTATTTAGAACACAGGATGTAGACATGATAATTATTCTAATCATTGATACAAAAATTTCTTCTCAATGAACTAAAACAAAGTAGTTGCACACATAGTCCAATATTCCATAATTGTAGTTATTGGTAGAACTGGCTATGTCAGACGCTATTGATTTAAGCCTTTTATAGCTCAACATACTAATCTAGCTTTACTTTTTAAAAATTTTTTTATTTATTTACTTATTTTTTCTTGTTTCAGAACCTTTATTTGTTTATTCACTCATTTTTATGGCTGGCTCAGCCCGCCCTGAGGGCAGGGCTGGCGCAGCATGTGGTGCTGGGGATCGAACTGCGGTCCCTGAAGCTGCCCAAGCTTTCCCAAGCAGGCGCTTTAGACCACTGAGCCATCCCACTGGGCCCCTAGCTTTATTCTTTATGCCTTGTGGTTAAACTTTTCTGCTGAGTTGTTAAGGGAAAGTTAAAGCAAGACCTGTATAACAGAACATGAAACTTTTGTATCTCCCAAGGTCAGTCAAATCTCCTCAGGATTCGCCTTGAAGCCATGCACAGTGCTTTGTAGAACTGTTGTCAGTGTCAGCTGTCTGGATGAGCAGTGCGCATTGCTTGACCAGTTTGCTTTCTATGAAAGCCTTGAGAGAATGTTTTCTCTCTAGGTGACTCTACTTAGGCACACTATATATTGTCAATCCCTTTTCTCTGTGGTCCTAAAATCTCCTTGAACAGAAAATTTGGGACACTACTGAGTTATAAGATGTTATAGCACAGATTCTCTTACATCCTGAGTCCTCTTACATCCTGACCTTGAAGGGCTAGGACCAAAATAATGGCTATCCTTGTAGCCCTTCTTTTTCTCTAATTTTTGGTCTGTAAACTTAAGTTCTTAACCCTCCAGAAGACTTGGCATTATATGGCCAATCATCTCTATGGCCCAGGCTCCCAGGGTTCCTGGGTTCCGGGGTCCCAGGGAGAGTTTCTCAGCATTTCTGAAGAGTCTCATGTAATAAACAAGTGCCTCTACAGTTGTGAGGCACAGACTCACACCTGCTCATGCTTCCCTAATTCTGTCAAAAAGGCCCTCTTTCTCCATCCCTTCTAGGTCATAATCAACACATTGTGTCTCAGCAGCAGGAGCAGCTGCTCTTTATCTCACAATCCAGAACCATGGAACTATTGCTGGAGGTTTCTGGGCTTTCATATTTTTTTATTTAACCTCTCTGTCGCTCCTACTGCTAGCTCAGCTGTGACACTTCCAGCTGGCAGATCTTCTGTATTAGAAGTTGACTAAAAATTGCCAACTCATTTTCTTTTTTTTCCTCCAGTGCAGCTGTTGCCAAAATGGGATGATTTGTTTTCCTCCAGTCACTGAAGTTGTTGTTTTCTTTCATTTCAGCCCCATGCTGGCTTCCCAGCTCGATGCTGAGTCATTTAGTGCAGGTGTTCTAAGCGGCTGGTATTTATGTCACTCGCAGATGGTTTGGGTAAATCACACAATGTTCCTTCAGCCCCGTTGAGGCTCTCTCGGCTCCCTTTGATCCTGGGGCTTCCTGTGGGTCCTGCACATGTGCAGAACTTCAGGGCACTGGGTGAACTTTTAGGTGGATTTTACCTCAAGGTGGTTGGGTTGCTATGGGGCCCACAGTCTGCTGGGATCCAACTGAGGCTAAGAGAGGTTGACAAGAGGAAAAAGCCCTGAACTCACAAGATACAACAGCTTAAAATACGTTATAAATCCAATGTGCAACAGAACGTGAGAAGTTAATACTATAGCTGCCCAAGGAAGTTGGGATAAAAGGAACCACATTTTGTTTCAGAAGAAAAGTTGTTTTTGAAAAGTAAGAAGAGTGGCGATTAAGTGTTAGAACTAGATGTACAATGTTTTCCCTTTCCTTGTCCCTTTTCTTTCCCCAGCATCTTCGGCCCCTGTTCAATCTTCAGCACAAAGACTGGTTCCCAGGCAAGGATCTGAATTTCTCATTTGATATGCACTGTACCTAAAGCACCCAAGAGGAACATACAAATCACTACTCACTATTGCCTGAGATTGTTCTTTGTTATGAAGAATTACATTTCATTTTGGAAGCCTCAAAATATTTTTTTTCTTGTAAAAGAACTGCAACTTAACAAAGCAAATCTCTGGGAAGTATCAAATTTTCAGAAACAGATTTTTGGAGAGAGCTGTGCCTTTCCTACAACTGTGAAATCCTAGCATAAGAGGCTACTATACTGCTTCTGAAAGGCAGTAGATCTTCAATAGGTCTGAAGCGTTTCCCAGGAGCAGTGACTCTCCAGGCTAATGTCAAAGCAGTCCTAGCAGTCGTTGCTCTAACATGGGAATAGAATGGGCTGAAGCACTTGCTGTTCTGTACATCTTTGGTCCACACCTCTAGAAGCAAAGATTCAGATGAGCTGGGGTGTAGTCCAAGGGCTTGATTTACTAAACTTTAAAGCTTAAACTGCCTGGTCGGGGTTATCTTTGAGTTGCAATCAGCTATAGCGTCTTCATACTATGCAACTGTGCATAAATTTCTTTTTTTTTTTTTTTTTCTTCTACTATATTTAAGACAGGGTCTGCAGGATCTACAAGGTCTCACTACACAGATCAGTGATCCTCCTGTTTTCAGCCTCCCATAGTGCTGAGATTACAGGCATGTACTACTGCACCCAGTCTCATTGGATGACTCAGTGCCCTCTGCAGGGAGGGCCAGCATGGCACACCGGGGGAAATTGAACCCTGGTCACTGAGGTCTGCCTAAGCAGGCACTTTAATTTGCTGAGCTATCAGGCTGGCCCACTGCTCACAAATTTCTAAAGAGCCAATTGAATGTGAAGAAGACAGATTCAAGGTAGTGTTTATAATACAGAAAATGTCTTACCATGACTGCAACAAATGTATTTTGTCACAGTAAACATTCAGCACAGAATCTCTGATAAATACCAGTAAGTGCATTGCCTTTCTCAGAGGCAGAGCCAGAATATGGCTCAATAGGTATGCCCTCAGCTGGGCTGTTGTATTGCAGTCTTAGCATGAGTGTGGATCCCTGGAGCTAGTCTTATTCAAGGAGCCCCATATATGTTTTCCTCGTGGTAGAGATCAAAAGAGGAAGTACCACACCTCTCAAAGCTTCACTGTACAATACCTTGCCTACCCACTCTCCATTGGCCATAACTGGTTACAGCCAGGGTCAGTAGGTGGGAGAGTAGACTTCTGTGAAGGCTGCCAAAGAGGGTGTGAGTATTTCCTCATTGATACTCTAGCCTACTGTGATGATTTTGGGTTCTGAGACTATTCAGTTTGGCAAAAGAGAGACAATTGCTATGTGTCTCCTTCCTTAGAGTCAATATTTGGGCTCTGTTACATTCCAGTAAGAATAGTTATAGGCAACTGAAATGTTATTAAGTGCTGTAGTACAGATTCCTATCAATTACTTATTTTTTAATGAAATTCTGTTGTTACATTATATGATTGCTTTAAAGGTGTAATGGTTGATACATTGTGTCATTTGGGAAGTTAAGGGCTTGGCCACAGTTCCATACCCTAGGGTGTGGAAGGCTCCTCCCTAAGGCAGGGAGGGTCCACCCTAGAGTGACTCAGCACAAAAAGGATATGAAAGACAGTTGAGGAAGGATTCAGGGTGTCACTTCCTTGGAGGAGCTCTGGTCTTGGCAATCAGCATGGAAGCAAGGAAGAGGGGCTTGACAGACACCGTAGAGGCTGCCTCTTCTGCTCTTCACTATTTTCTGCCACCATGAATTGCTGCCCTCTGCCTTGTGCTCCTCTGCCTTGGTGCCAGCTGAGTACAGACTGACTCCTCCACACACTGTGAGCTAAATAAACCTTTCCTTCTTTAATTTTGGCTGTCAGGTATTTTGTACAAGCAACAAGTGAAAAGTCACTGAAACAAAAGGAACTAAATACAAAGTAGAAAATTAAGTGTCAGTGTTACACTATTTTGTTTATAAATGCAGAGTATTTTTTAGTTATAGTGTATCTAAAATATCTCCTTCCTATCTTTCTTCTTTCCTCTGCACTCTGCAGCTCGTTTTTCTTAATTGATTAACCTGAATATCTAGTAGGTTTTCCAAATGTAAATATCACCAGTAATTTAATGAATGGAAATACATTAATTTGAAGAGTTTTGCTACATCTTTTGAATGTAGTAGTGTCTACTGAGGTCAAGAAAGACACTGGCCGTTTGGATAGATAAATAAACATAAACATTTGTCACTTAACCACAGAAAAAATTATATTAAAAGACTGGTCCATTTTTAATGCAATATGATTAATAATGAGGGTCCACTTCATGTGCTCTGGTATGTATAACTTTCTGGGTGGTAAATTGAGCATAACTCTGGCAGGAGACAACTGAATGTCATATCTGCATGCTTTTAGTGTTCCAATGAATCAAGCATCTCAATTCTCAAGGAAATAAATAGAGGAGCTATGCTGGGGATTTTCTTCAGAAAAGACTAATTACACATATTTTTTAATTAGTGCACATTTACAATCTGTAATAAATATTTTCAGCATGGACCGCTGGTACTTATACACATCATAATTAATACATTTTATTTCCTTTCCTGCTCTTAATCTTTCTCCTTTCTTTATTCCTAAAGTCTAACCATCTACAAAATGTCTATTACCTTGATTCTGTTAGTGTAAGAAAGAGTCAAAAGTATATTCCATTTTAGCCGGGCGTGGTGGCTCACACCTGTAATCCCAGCACTCGGGAGGCCGAGGCAGGAGGATTGGTGTGAGTTCAAGACCAGCCTGGGCTACAAAAGTGAGCTCAAGGCCAGCCTCAACTGCATAGCGAGACCCTGTCTCAAAAAAAAAAAAAAAAAAAAAAAAAAGTATATTCCATTTTACACCATTAGTTATACCAAGCACTGTGTGCCAAAAGACACTTGGGTTAAAAACAGGTGGACATTAGCGCTGGCCAAATAGTTCAATGGATTAAAGCACCTGCAAGCAGGTGCAGGGGTCAAGGGGTTTGATCCCCAGGCCTGCTGTGTTGACCCTGCCCCGGGGCGTGCTGAGATAGCAGTTGAGACTGGGCATAGTGGCACTCTCCTGTAACCCCAGCTCTTTAGAAGCTGTAAACAGTCGGATCACTATGAATCCGATCTAATAATGAGACTCTGAGTACCCTGTAGACCTTTCCCTAAAATACAACAAACAAACAAAAATAAATAAATAAATTTAAAAACTCAGACAGATGGACATAGATAGCAATTTTAAAAAGGAAAAACAAAGGCTGGGGAGATAAGATAATGGTCTAAGTGCCTGCCTGATAAAAATAAAGACTTGGATTGGATTCCTGGTACATCATCCTGTGCCAGCCCCCAAACCAGGTATGGTGGTTCACATTTGTAACCTCAGTGCTGCGGAGGCTGAGACAGGAGGATCACTATGAATCTGAGCTGCCTAACAATACCTTGTAGCAAAATAATTAATTAATTATAAAAAAGGAAAAGGTGCTGTATACAACTTCGTAGGTACACAGGGGCTGCACGATGGGCATTGTTTGCATGCATCTATTCTCCAAGGTGATCCTTCACAAGCCCTGCTGTTGAATATTATGGTAGCTAACTCCTTGTGACTACTTCAATTCAAATTTAAGATACTTAAAATAGAAATTTAGACCTTTAGCCATATTTCAAGTGTTCAGTCTGGGTGATTAGTGGCTACCATATTACAGAGCACAGGCCTGGAATACTTTCATCCTTGGAGAAATTTCTAGGGGACAACACTGATCTAGAATGTGCTGTTATTGAAAAAGAGTTGGACTTCATGGACTTAGTACCATGGGCACAGAACCTTGCTGTTCTGAACAATAATATTGTGGAATTCTTCTCTCACCTCCAGCCCTCTGGTAAATATTGCCTTAAAATCTGAATCTAAAACATTCATTTATTATGATAATAAATGGTTACTAATAATATTTCCATATTGATGAATGTTTACTTCGTGCAATGTATGCCAAACATGAATTTGCACAAATTGAGCATTTGAGTCTTAAGGAATGAGAGCTACCTGTTGATTACTTTGAGAAAAATGGGGTAAACAGAATGCAGCTGACCTCCGTTTACAGCTAAATAAATACATTTTGATGTAAAGCAGTTGTTTCTCTCTTTGTGTCTAATGAATTTCATGGTGACTGAGATAACTACATGGAGTGCAGGGGCAAAGGGGCAAGAATGAACATCATGTTTCAGAGAAAAAAAGAGTCAAAGCGAAGAGGGAGCGTCATAGGTATAGTCTGGGGAGACTCAGGGCAAATTCAGGCAAACATGGAGGAAGTCTGCAGGTAAGAGATTTGTAGCTTCCCAGATTCATCACAGAAACTAATTTCAGGGTACAAGCACTAATGTTTAAATGACGAAATGGCTGAGATTAAGACCTTGATTTCCTTCCAAGGATGTTTTGGATCTAGGGTCAGAGGCAAGGCCTTAGGACCCTGCAGTTGTTTCTGGATTGCCATTCCCAAAGCCTCTCACTGGACCTCAGCTTAGCCAAGAACTCCAGAGGAAGAGAAAGACCCGCATGCATTGTGCTGAGATGGGACAGTACACAGCATCATATGAGAATGTCACAGGACTGTGGACACAACAGAGAACAGTTCAGTGTTCAACTTAAAGATGGTTAGTGTGTTACCCAGCTTATAGTATAGTACTCTTACATGAAATAACTTATTAAAATCTTAGGACATCAAGGATTACCTAGTCTTGTTTTATTGCAAAAAATCTTACCATGGTGGGTGTATTTGGAGATTTATTATTGTATTACACAAAGAAGAAAAATATAAGTCTTCAGCACCTGGGTTTATTTGTGAAGTATAACTAGGGTGACAATATGATTTATCATCCAAATAGAGACACTTTTGAAAATGTGTGTAATTATTTATAATTACAGCAGAATCGCAGGTGTAAACCAGAACAGTGTGAGTCAAACCAGGGCACAGTGTCACCCAAGGTATAGACCACAGCTGGATGCAATTGGATTCCTGCCACTTTCCAGGCCCAGCTGCTGAATATGACCTCAAGGCCACTCCTTGCTGTCAGCTGATTTATACACTGATTGAAATAATGATGTAAGTGCACAATAGTGAAGATGTCCAATGCCCAATGTAAGTAGAAATATCATTTGAAGTACCTGAGATTTATTGTGGAGTATTTATGTTTAAAGAAACAGTGAACCACTTTACTACATCTAAGAAAAAATGAGTTGAATGGCTAGTTTTCACTCAGTACAGGATAGCATTTCTCCTTAGTTCTTAAAATGTAATGAAATGCCTACTTTCTTCAAGCCTTATGCTACCTATTGTAGTCCAGGTGTGTTCCTGGGCAAGAAAGGAATGCGAAGGGCATCTGGTTGTCACAACTGGTGGAGGAGGACTGGAATTCACTGGGTCCATACTCTGCCCATACTCTGCCATGTGTGCTGGATATTCCCACATGATAAGGAACTAGTTTTGTGGGTAAAGCTCACGTTTATCAATGATTAAGCTTAAAATGTAGTTCCATTTTACATGAATACATAAGGCATCTTTCTAAAAATGTACAAGGAACACCTACCAGGCATGTTGAAGAAAGATGCCCTTTGTTTTATTTATTACTTTATCGAAAGAGACTCACTATTTCAGAAAATAAAACACAAAAGACAACACAAACTGGCAGCATTTATAAGTATGTAACTGACATTCAATTTGACATGTGGATAGCTATTCAAATAGTAAAAGTTATATATTTGTTTGTATGCTTGCTTTTTAGATTCTTGAGACAAGGTCTCTCTTTGTAGTTCAGGCTTGCCTTGAACTCACTATGTAAGGCAGGTGGGACTCCAACTCTCAGTAATTCTACCTCAGCTTCCTGAGTGCTGAGATTACAGATGTACCCAACCACACCCTACTTAATTATGTCTTCCAGTACACTTATAAACAAGCATCTGCATGTTTAAAATATTGTTGTACAATGAACTGTTTTTCATTAATTTCTTACAATTTGTTTTTGCCATATAATCATAAAATTACATTGTTTAGGTGTATAGGTTAGTTCAGATTATTTGTGAATCTCATTTTACTAAATGTTATAAAATACTCAAAAATAAATTGTGAGCTTTGGAGCTGTTAGGTGTGAAGAGCAGGTCTGTAGCTTAGTGCTGCTGACTTAGTGAAGACCCAAAATTAACAGCAAAGAGTGCAGGGGAAATGCAGATTTTCAGAGCCATCTTAGGTCGGCAGAATCTCAGACTCTTGGGTGACATTCCAAGGGTCTGTGATTTAGCAAGCCTTCTGAGGAATTTTTATGCTGTTCTTCTACATACAATGATTTGAAGATTATTGTCTTGTGTGGGATATACATGAGTAATGTATTGTCTTCAAAAAGCCTAGATTCTAATGTGAGAAAAAAAGACATCTTCCTACCTGAGTTATATGACTAAGAAAATCTTAGAGATCCCTAGGACCAAGAACACGATAGAAACTTAGCAATAGACTAATTCCAGAGTTAGATAAACTGAACCAGATAGAGCATCAGCACAAAGCTGGCTTCTGAGACAAGTTTGAAATACACAACTTGATTAAAATGAATAGGACTCATGCTGCTAAGATTGGGTACACTTCTAAAACATACCCAGCAGAGACTTAAGTTGTTCCAGAACACATTATTCTCTACTTTTTAACATGGAACGAACAGCTGGGACCTGTTATTCATGAACCATGTTTTCATAGATTTTCTGGTTTTCTTTACCGAAGGTCTTATAATAATCTGCAGACAAATTAATGCCTTGAGCTGTAGAAGTCTTTAGTTGTCTTGAAGAACTGCTGAGTAAGTCAGGTCTCAAAGACAATAAGCTTGCTTTGCCACATTTCACCTTCCTACCTTGGAAAAGCTCTCTCAGCCAATGGCAGGACTCACCCCTAAGTTTTACTTTCAATGACTGGAGTTAAAAGTAAAGAATTATTCCCACTACCCAGTTCAAGACAAGCAGGAAAAAGGTTATACAAATCAGTAGATTACATCTGCAAGATCTCAAAGAAATGGGCAGGAGTCCAATCAGCATGTTGGTAAGAGCAACAGGGCATCAAGTTCTTGTGAGCCTTGGTGGTACTCAAAGCACTGGTAAGCAAATGAATTTTTTGTTTCTAGATCTTTTCACACTCATTTTTGGTCTAGATATATGTACTGTGTGTGTGTGTGTGTGTGTGTGTGTGTGTGTGTGTGTATGTGTGTGTATCTTTTACTCTAACCATGTTAGTGTTATATACTTGGTATAAGTACATCAAAACAACTTCTAAACTTATTTTTCTGATGTTCAATACTGGGAAAAATCCAGAAATACTCCCTCTTCTTCCACACACAAGAAGGAAGCCTGTTTCAGCAAATTCACAAAACCTGACTGAATCTCCATAAGCCTGTAGTTTATGTCATAGTCTAGATTTGGAAATGTTCTCAAATTATTTTGCCATAGGCGGGCAAGATAACTCAGTAGTCTAAAGCACCTCCTTAGGCAAGCTTAGGCAACCTCAGGGACCCCAGTTCAATCCCCGGCACCACATGCTGCACCAGCCCCACCCCCTCAAATTATTTTGCCATATCCATGGTTCATAAATCCATGGGCCGGCACATCTATAGCCCACAACAATTGCTACACCTGTGCAGCTGAGAGAGAGGAGAGAGAGAGGGAGAGAGAGACAGAGAGACAGAGAGACAGAGAGAGAGACAGAGAGACAAAGAGAGACAGAGACAGAGACAGAGACAGAGGAGAGAAATAGCCATCAACTCTTTTGATATAAAATATAAAACTTTATATACTAAAGTTATCTGAATAAAAAGAATAAAAGTACCTCCTCATTTTGGCTAGAGAGAGCTGCACATTAGTGCTCACATGCCCGGTGGTGCTAAGAGATACTCAAGGAAACGACAGTTTACCTTGGTTGGATTAAAACTATTTGCTTGGGGAACAAAATATTCTAACACTGGAGAATCCCAGTCTAGCAAAGTTAAGACAAAATTTAATCTTCCTATAGTTAGCTCAGGTGGTCTCACAAATTGGAGTTCATTCTTCTTAGAAACTTAAAATGTGTTCCTTTATTAAACAAAAACTCATATACATACATACACACACAGCATAACAGCATATCAAAAGTTACCAAATTCAAAAGATGATAAAAATTCCATAAGTGATCAGATTTATGATTTGGGGCAAGAACTTAAGATTTCTGCTTCATTGAAAAATTCCCTGTATATAAAAATTAAATATCTAGAATCTCAGATGGCCTATAGAAAGATCATTGCACATGTATTGATCTATTAAATGAGCTAGGGCCAGAGAGAACTCAGTGGGCTAAAGCACCGGCTTAGGCAAGCTTAGGCAAGCTCAGTGACCTTGGTTCCATCCCTGGTGCCGCATGCTATGCCAGCCCCATTCACAGGGCAGGCTGAGCCAGCCACAATCAATCAATCAATCAATCAATAAGTTTTTTATCAACATACTTTGTTATTTTTTTTGTTTGCTTGTTTTGTTTTGTTTTTCTGGTACCAAGAGTTGAACTTGGGCCCTTATGCTTGCCAGGCAGACTTTTTTTGCCACTGAGCTATCTATCTCTCTGGTTCACTAATTCTTAGAGGAGTAAATAAAATTTTCATGTGATGAGATTCAATTTTTCTAAGAAACCTTCAATAGTCTAGTGTTATATTTATTAATTCCAACAAAAATCCATAGAAAAATGCTATAATGTAACATATTATATCAAGCTTCTGAAATACATGGCTAGACAATTGATAGACTTTGTCTTAAAGGTGTTCCATAGTTTTATGACTCCTGAAACCGTATGTAATGTCCTTTTTTTTTGTCGGTGCCAGAGATCAAACTCAGGCCTTTTTTTTTTTGTTTGTTTTGTTTTTAACTAAAATTGAACTCAGACATACTAGGTATTTACTATTACTATACCAAATTAACTGGGTAATTTGTAGAGAGAAAGTTCACTTACCTCACAGTTTTAGAAACTAAAAGTCAAATATTGAGCAGTCTCCTTAGTTAGTCTAATGATGCAGTTCCCTTTGTTGGGTGCTCATTTGGCTGAGGGACCAAAGAAGAGATTGCTATGTGAGGCTTGCTTTATCATAACAGCCCAAACCAGTTCCCACTGGGGGGAACTCATTGGTTCCCATGAGAACTGCATTAATACTATCTGAGAACAAGCTCGTGCTAACACATATCAATAGGCACATATCAATAGGCCTTTCCTGTGAAAAGTCCTGGAGCTGCTTAGCAACTCCAGCCTCCAGCACACGAACTTTCAGCAGACGAGACATATCCAAACCATAGCATCAGAGTTTATATGTGACTCTTATTCATCAAACAGAATATATCATTGCAGAACTTCTGTGAGACAAAAATCACTTCACATGAAAAATAAAAATCTAGGTATCAGAACAGAGCAGAAGTAGTGAACCTGTGGCATGCAGGCTTCAGCAGGATGCTTATACCATTAATAGTTCTGAAAAGTTTTCCAACACTGGTATAAAGTGTGATTATGATAGAATATGTAAATGGTATGAAGAATACTGCTTTTTCTTCAAGGAGGAAAATGCCTTCGTCCATACTGAAAGACAGTAGGTTTCAAAACAGTTTTCCAGAAAGTCCATTAATTATCTTTCTAGTTTATATGATTTGAAGTATTTATATGTGTAACTATATGTAATAACATAAATATACAATAACATAATACATGATGGGCATCGTAGCACACACCAGTAGCCCTCTTGAGGCTGAGGCAGGAAGGCAGTTGAGAGTTTGAGAACAGCCTGAGCTACAAAGCGAGATCAAAGCCAGGCTGGCTGGGCGTGATGGCACACGCCTGTAATTCCAGCACTTGGGAGGCTGAGGCAGGAGGATCAGTGCGAGTTCAGCCTGGGCTACAAAAGTGAGCTCAAGGACAGCCTAAACTGCATAGCGAGTCCCTGTCTCAAAAAGACAAAAAAAAAAAAAAAAAAAAGCCAGGCTGAACTCTATCCTCAAACCCTGTCTCAAACAAACAAACAAAAAAAAATGTAAAAACTCATAATACATACATAAGAATATATAACATAATACTTAGTAGTATGAAAATAGTCAAACACAACTTGTGTAAACAGGTTATACAATCATCCAACTATTTTTTTACACAAGTGGTTGTAATTATACAAGTATTTGGAAAACCCCAAGAAAAATCACTTGTTTAAAATATCTTTACTGAAAAAATAAATAAATAAATAAATAAAAATAAAATAAAATATCTTTACTGGTAATACCTGAAGGTACCACCAGATGGTGACATTTCTCTTAAGAGCATGATACTTCCTGTTTTTTAAAAATGATCAATCATTCATTCAAATTGTAGTAGTTACCTTGTATGCTATTGCTAATATTTGGGGCATTTCAGACTAATTCAGAAAGACTGATATAGCTCCTCATACTGTGCTCCTAATCCTTATATGACTATGTAACTGATTGGAAGTAGGATGTAAATTTTACCTTCTTGAGTGCTGAATATTCTTCTATTTACGTACATTTGCAAATAGTTTAACCCTTTTGTGTATTGTTTTTAATCTGCCACATGGGGCTAAAATAATGGTGGTGAACCTACAGCACGGATGCTATTTGATTGTCTTTTAAATGAAAAATTCTAATATATGAGTTATATTTTTTCTAGCTCATTATTGAGGTTTAATTGCAAAGCTGGCACCTTGGATCAATAAGTAGGTTTTTGGTTGCAGTTCAGGCACTCTGCTCTAAAAGGTTCACCAACATTACTCTAAGACATGCATATTCTGGAACTAATTATTTCCTGCTCCATCTTTCTATGCTCTATACAGGATGCCCCATGACTTTAGGCTGGGTAGTTTCACCAGAAGGAACATGCACTGTTTCCGGTGTCTTCTGAAATCAATTAGATAGGACAGTCTAATTCTTTCATGGTATTCTTTCCTCAACTTCAAATAGTTTCTTACACGCACTGACAAATGAAATAAGCCTCCAGACCCTACATAGGACTCCAGATTTCTCTTTTCATCTATTTCCTTTCTAATATTCTGTTTTTAGTCTGATTAACTATGTGGTTCTCTGTACACACACAGATCTATCTACTCTTACTGAAGAATATGTCAGACACTGTACGGTAAATTCTCTGTGTTATAGCCTCAAAACTGTCTCAAGACAGTAACGTGGAGTGATTAGAATTTCACCTGATATACTTACTATCTCTCAGATGTTGCTTTATTTTGTGAATCCTTGTCCAATATCTTACAAACAATTTTTCCAAATATTTTTGTGTTTTCAGTTCCATTCATGTCAGAGATTATTTCTTCTTAATCAAAGTTTTATACAGGTCTCTCTGATTGTGCTGTATTTGATAATTATTCAAATAGCTTTGAGGGGTATGGGGAAATAGCTTGGTGGTCTAAACATCTGCCTGGCAAGTACAAGGTCCCAAGTTCGATCCTCAATATCATATGCCCTGCTCACCCAGAGTGAGACCCTGTATCAAAACAATGTAACTGCTAAATAAAACCAAGGCCATAATTTCATGACCCATGCTATAGATATCATAAATATAATTGGAAGTGTACTAACAATTTGCCCTGACGGAAAGATAAAGGACTGGACAATACACCTTATGTTATATGACTGGATAAGAGAGGGAGGAAATCAAAGATATTGTGTCCTCATGACACATTAGCCTTTCCATAGAAATTTGTTTTTGTTTTTTGGACATATATACATGTCTACCTTTCAGACGGTGGCAGCATTTCATTTTATTTTCTCTATATTCTTTTTTATTACTTTTAATAACAAATTACAATGTGATAGTTTCAAAACACATTAGTAATACATTTCCAATAATTGATACAATGCATATTGTTGTCCTTATTGTAGTTATACAGAGCATAGGGTATAGATATGATAAATTTTCTAATGGTTATTAGTACAATAGATGTCTTCTCTTTGATCTAAGAGAAGGTAGTTGCATACATAGTCAAGTGTTCCATAATAGCAGTGGATTACTTGTGAAACTGGCAATGTTAGAAGCTGTTGATTAGAGCCTTTTACAGCTCAGTATACTAAACTACCTTTCTATTTTATGCATCATTTTTAAACTTTTCTGCTGGGTGGTTAAAGGCAAGTTATAGCAAGACCTGTATAACAAAACATGTAGGTTATGTATTTCCCAAGGTCAGTCAAATCCCCTCAGGATTTACTTTGAAACCGTGTACAGTGGTTTTGTAGAGCTGTTGTGTCAGCTGTCTGGATGAGTCATGGCCATTGCTTGACCAGTTTGCTTTCTGTGAAAGCCCGAGAGAATGTTTTCTCTCTAGGTGACTCTCCTTAGGTACATTATATATCTTCCATCCCTTTCCTCTTTGGTCCCTTTATCTCCTTGAACAGAAAAATTGGGACACCACTGAGTTATAGGATGTTACAGCACAGGCTCTGTTTTGTCCTGAGTCCTCAATGACCTTGAAGTTTAAAGGGGAGACACTCAAGACATTTGTAGGTCTCATCTGATAATGGTCATGTGCTTATAGGTGGTATTTATAGCTGCCTTCTTTCAATACCCATTCTCTATTTCCTTTGCCTTTAGTGAACACCTCAGCTGATAATTAAAAAAAAAACAAAAACAAAAACAAAAAAAAAACAGTGGAGTGACTCAAGCTTTCATTCCTGAAGAGTGTGGATTGAGTTGTTTTAGTTTTCCATTAACTTAAATCACAGGGCATAGTTATACTGAGACAGCCTCAGAGACATTCTTTCTGCAGGGCATAATGTTCCTAGCTGCCATTGGGAGTAATTGACCAACTTCCGTATTGGTTGTCAGAGTTAATAACACTTGCCAGCAAAGGAACTTTCTTCTTCACCAGTTCACTCTGAGGCAGGAATAACCAAAGTGTCCATTTAGCAAATCTTAACTTCTGGTTCAATGGACTTATTCTACACACCTTAGCAGAATTGTTCCTCCCTGTGGAGCTATGACTTGCAGGGCAAGAGAACACAAGGCTGTGTGAAGATGGAGAGAAATTTTTCATAATGAATTGCTAGCCAGTGATAAGGTAATAGGGACAGTGCCATGACTACTCCCATCCCTTAATTCTCAGACTCATGAACCCTAGCTATAAGAAAATGAGCTCCATATTCTTAATGAAATATATAACTTCTTGACTACTTTTCCTCAGTGCTGGCTGGTTCTGACATGCAGTCATCAAAGGCTAGCTCATACTTAAAAAGCTATCTGCTTCAAGAGAGAATGCAACATATCACTGCAATTGCCACACTCCATTTTCTGTGAGGTTCTTTCCTCAATGAGAAGTATTGCTGTGTAGAATGTCATGAATGCACATGCCACACTCTCTAAGCATGTGGATGGCAGTTAAGGAAAAACATTGTATGTCGGGACAGTAACTGTCTGCCCAGAGTACATACTCCAGAAACACTGCATGTTGTGGTGGAAAGGATCCAATATAATAATCACTTCCATTTCACCAGTGAGTGTATGGTGTCATATCAGAGGCTCAGCATTGATCAGAGCGAGGCCATTCTTAGTGAGTGAAGGTCTGTGTTCCTGAGAATATAGGGAAGCTACACCCCTATTACTGGAAATACTTTGCTCCTGAAACCACTATGGAACGACAGGAGTATCTGGACAAAGAGTCGACAGAGTAGGCGTTGATCATTATTTCAAAAGACACAATCCCAAATGCTACCACCCTGAAAGGTAAAAGCCTGAAACTCTAAAACCTTCAAAGCCTAAAGCCCTGATTTATAACAACTGCAAAAGATTCTATTCTCAGACACTGGAATTCTGAAAACCCATATTCTGGAACCAAAATTCATATATAACTCTGTCTAGTAGAATTGAAAACTGAATTTTAAATGTCTCCATCTCTTCTTCAAAATTGGAACAATACCTGACATTCACAATGTCAAGGAGGAGAGATCTATTTTGTCATGTGTTTTTAGTCCACAGTTGGCCAGCTCCAGAGCCAGAAGGGCCAGGTGGAAGCATGTGGCAGAGGCAAGCTGCTTACCTCATGGCTGTGAAGAGGCAGAGACAGTGGGATCTTCAGAGGGAGAAGGACTCTATGAGGCTATGGCTTCAGGGGCCAGTGTCTTTCTAACCAGCCCGTGCCTCTGCACAGGAGCTCAGCTGCATCACCACCACAACTTCATCCCTTCTCAAGGGACCCACCTAGGGGACATGGGTCTCTTGTGGGGACGTCAAGAAAGAACGGATGGTGCTAGAGGAGCGAGTGACTGGTGGAAACTTAAGTTAGAGCTCACATGATTTGCCCCTAATATCGGCATACTTTCTATTGATCAAACTCTAGGATTGATGCCAGTAAGTTACTGAGCAGTTAAAAAACAATTGTGTATATGATAGTTTAGAAAGGGAGTTATGAAATGATAGTTCTTTTTTATCCCACTTTCCCAGCAAAGTGGTCATAGTAGAGATGTAGCTTCCTTATGTTATCTTTAACAGGTTTCTGCATGCTTGGATAATGATTTCCCATATATCCCAAACAGTACAGGCAAGTAGAACAGACGATAGGGACATTTAATAGGGAAGCTTCATGCCAGAGTGTGTCAGATCTTACGTGCATGTCAAATGGAGCAGTGCCACCTAGGAAAAAATGTGAACAGACTTTCCTAGTAGATCCATGCCTAAAAGAAAAAAGATACTCATTAAGTTTTTATTCAAACTATGGTTCATGAATACGAAAGTCTACCAGATTTTATGGGCTACTTTCAGAGAGCTACCATAATGTACTCTCATAATACACTTTTATATCTCAAATTCTTATTTACTTTTTATTTTTGCATATTCAAATTTTTACTCACTAATTTATTTTGCTAGCATTATGCTTTATAATTTGTTACCTTCTACATTTCATTTTCAAATCATTTACAATTCTGGGGCTAAGATCTACTGATCTTTGGACAAATTTTTAGTCTCCTTTATCAATTGTTTATAAACCTGACTCCAAAGTCCATTATTGGAACAGTGATTTAGCTCAGCAGTACAGAACTTGCCCAGCAAGCATGAGGTTGTGACTCAGATTTTTTTTTTTTAAAGAGCATGTGGTGATGCATAGACTCTGGGCGTGAGCAGTACGTATGTGGGCAGTCATTTTGGAACTGCCACAAGAAAATAAGAGAGGTCCTTTTTGATCTTCACATTGTGAAAGATAAAGTGTCTCAAGGTTTCAGTTCTTTGGCTGTCTACACAGACAGTGATGACTCTTTGACTGATTTCCCCAAAACACAGGGGTTTTCATCAAGGTAACTCAAATAACTGCAGCGATAAAGCTGGCTATACAGTTTATTACTGGTGAGCTGAGTTTATGAATTCTGCACTTTGTGCTAATTCTTATAAATATGATTTATCTCTAACAAGGATAGCAGAACAGCTGTGGTTGGCATACTTCACTGCTTATGCTTGAAAGAGCACAGTCGCCATTATCTCCTGTTTTATTGGTGACATAGCCTGTGAAGTGTTCTCCGGCATTTTTATGTTTCTCAGATAAATCCTTCTTAAAATGTAAATGAGTGTCTTTGAAGCATTTTCATTAATTGTTCCAGAGTTATATTCTTGGAATTTGGATCTTTTGGATTTTAAGCTTTAAAAGTTTTGATACTTTAGAATTTCAGTGCTTGAGACCATGACATTTACAACTGTGTCTTTTGAGATTATGGCCAAAGCCTCCACAGATCAGATCATCTTATCCACTTAGTCATTAGCACCCTACTCTGCTGAAGTCACCATTTGGTAAGCATTCATGCATAGCACAAATGCATTCGTTGTTTGCTCCTTTGGAGGGATACAGTCACATTTTGTAAATAAACTGTCTTCTTCAGATTATCTTGCAACCAATTTCCCAACCAGATTCCTTCAGTCTTTGACCAACCATCTAAGTTATTGGACACCTCTCATATAATAATACTAAATAATTACAAACATGGCTAGCTCCTCTTCCAAGCCAAGTGAACAATGAGCAAACTTCTGGATTTTCTGCCTGTGGATAGGTTTCCCTTCTCTGCTACTGTTTCTCAAAGCTTCAGCTGCAGCTCTTTTTAACAGTTTTGTCTGTATTGTACATTGATATCCTGCAGTACCATCTGAAAGTGAAGTCCAAACACTGTAGTGTGAATGTTGAGCTCTCCTCCAAAACTTATGCTGATGATACTTGATGTCCAGTGCAGCAGTAGTAAGCTGTGGGGCCTTTGGTGGGTGATTACACTGTGGAGGCTTCTTGCTCAGTTATGGATTAATGCTCTTATCAAAGAGTGGGAGGGAACCACCTAGGCCCCTTTGCTTTTCCACCATGTGAGGACACAGTGTTTCTTCCATCTGGATAATGCTGCAAGGGCCTTTCTAAAGCTAGGACAGGGCCCTTGTCAGATACTGAAACTGCTAATACCATGCTCTTAGACTTGCCACTTTCAGAACTGTGGCACACAAATGTTCATTTTCATATGTTATCAGATTTCAAGTATTTTACTATAGAAGAAAAAAGGACAAAGCCACTGAGTCCTTATCTGTCAACTGATTTCACTAAACTTTGCATAAGACTTTGGTTAAAGCTGTGAAGAAGGTGGTCAAACAGAAGTAGAGACAATGATGGCACTTTGGCCCACTTCTTTATGTGACTTTTACAAGTCTTTACATCTACTGGGTCCATTATATATTTTCTATACAAACCCGGATTTGCAGAATGTTAGGTTAGATACAAATTATTTCTTAAAGGGTATTTAGACTGAAGCACCTGCTTAGGCAGGTGCAGGGACCAGGGTTTGATCCCTGGCATGTCATGCCATCTCAGGGTACTCTGAGATGATAAATGAGACTGGGCCTGGTGGTGCACGACTGTAATCCCAGAGCTTGGGAGGCTGAAGACGGAAGAGTCACTACAAGTCTGATCTGTGTAGTAAGGCCCTATAAACCCTGTAGTAAATACATTTTTTAAAAGGGGGTGCATCTAAAGCCATGTGGTAAGTTGGAAGCCCATCATTAAATATTTAGTCTTAAATTAGCCCCAGTAGCTGGTTCGGAATTATTTTAGACAAAAAAGAGAAGATATCACCAAAGTTGGCATGGATGAGTTGTTGGCCATTGCCCCAGTATTCTAAGAATCTATGTTGTGCTTCACCTGTAAGGGCTTGCCAAAGGCTGAAAGCAACATTTCTATCTCCACTGAAAGCAGCACTGCTATCTCCAACATTGCTATCTCCATTCCTATTAAATCTGTTAGAACATATGGTTCCAATGACACAGCAGCTTGCATAAGAGCCTTAACTCACTGCATTCTTTCATCTTGTTCTGAGCCCCACTCTAAACTAGTAAATACAACATTCAGAGAAATGTGCCCCATTAATGCATCTGAAATAGCCATATGTTACCTCTAAACCCAAAAGCATCACAGCAGGTGCTATGCCTCTTCTTGGGTTATAGGAAGAGCCAAATGCAACAAATCATTCTGTATCTTGGAAGGAGTTCCTTCACATGACCCATATCACTAGGCTACTAAATAGTAAAACTGAGATAGAATAGTCTGAGAGTTTTTCCTTCCTCTGGCACACAAATGTCCTACGAATAAGTCTAAAATAGTTGCCCTTTGTTGAACATTTCGTTCCCTCAGCATGGCGTCATCAATTCCCTGGACCAGTGTAATACTTATGAATGGGAAAGGAAATCCACACAACTTAAATCATGACATAGGCCTGGAGATTTGAGATACACTAGAGGTGTGATTATTAAGTTATTAAGCATCCTTTACAAGCTAAAAGAAAACTACATCTGGTGGTCCTTGTTGACAAGGGTAGTTAAAGAAGCATTTGAATGAGTAATAATTTCATATCAGATATCAAGGAATGTGTTCATCTGCTCAAGCAGTGAAATCATGCTTGGCACAGCAGCTATGAATGCAGTCACCACTTGCTTCGCCTCCCAGTTCTCATCAGCGTGTGGTGAGAATCGCCACTGCTGAATCTTGTCAGTCCTGAATGGTATTCTTTTGGCCTCTCCTATGGTGATGGTCCTCAACCACAGCACAAGAACAAACACAAGGAATGCTTCATTTGCTGAAAACACCTGTTACAATTACACATTCTAGAGTGGGAAAAATGATCACAGGTTGGGCTCAGAGACTCACTGGTCCCATTATATGAAGGACTTGAGTTGAAGCTTCATTGGTTGCCTAACTTCCACAAGCTCCTATTCTGATAGTAAGCCACAGTAGTGTTCTACAACTCAGAGAGTATATAGTTATGTAACACCTAATTAATAGTTACCTGCGTAAAAGGTCATAGTCATCCTGGGAAAAGGTGGGAGAAAGATTAGTAATATCAATGTTGAGGAATAAAATAGGATCCTTTTCAAAGGGAAATAGTCTCTTAATTTGTTCTGGAAGCATAAACTGGTTTAGCCTTGGAATGGGTGATGGATAATGACTCTCTTGTTAAGATTCTGATTATAATTTTATTCAGTGACATGGACATTTTATGCTTATGCAGATAACGTAAAAATTTATTAAGCTTTTTTAAGAATTCCTTTTATTTCTAGGACAATCATGATTGAACATCTTATGCCATGGGTATGAGTGGGCCTGGCTATTTTGATTGCTGCTTTGATTCTCCTGTCCAGTGTCGCTCCTGCCTTGCCTTTGATTGCTGTGTGTTGTCACTTGGCTTCTATTTCTCTTAGATCTGATCACTCCATTTTCATTGTGTTTCCTAGTGCAGGAAGTCCAGTTTCTGTTGTGAAGTCTGATCCACAGAGATGGTCAACACAAAGCTCAGAACACCTACTGCACATTTATTTCTTACAGCTGTGATAAA
The DNA here is from genome assembly GCA_004027025.1 of Myocastor coypus. Lineage (NCBI taxonomy): Eukaryota > Metazoa > Chordata > Mammalia > Rodentia > Myocastoridae > Myocastor > Myocastor coypus. The sequence continues at coordinate 103,877 of PVJA010001070.1, read as the reverse complement.
AGGCACATCTTCTGGATCCTCTCAGAGTGAATGATTATGTCTACCTGACAAATTCCCTCCAACATCCAAATGTTCCTCCTAAGCCTTCAAATTCTTTAAATTAAATCAAGGCAAATGCTTTAAATTAAATCAAGGCATGGTGCTATGATCAGTGTGATGAACCTTTTGAAGGTTCTTAGGACCAATATCTTATTCATCTTGTGTATATAAGTGCATGGTTTTGCTCCTGATATGTTTCCTCTTTTATCTGCTTCCAGTCATAAAGAGAGAAAAAAGAAAAAGAGGAAAAAAATAATGATTATTGAAAATGTTAATGTTTAATCGTTTGATCAATCTTATACACTGATATCTATTAATCAAAACTGATCCAATGATGAAAATATGTAATATAACCATTGTTAAATTTTTCTGGTTTTGAAACTCTGTACTATATGTAAAAAGAATAAATAAATTAAATCAAGGCAAGCCTGGAATTTCCAACTTATGGCGAGCCATTTTTCTTTTAGAGTTCAATCAAATCAACTGAAACAAGCAGACTCTTTTCTAATAAACCCCAAACATTAAATGCAGAATCCTTGCTTAATGAGTCCTTATAAAAAATTAACTCTGATTGAACAGGATTACTTCTATCATTGAGTTATATTCTTAGTATCATTCCTCAAAAGGAAAATCACTGTCTTACAAGACACTTGTCTCTAGACAGACTACTATATTCTCTCAAGAAAAGCATTCAATAGATGGGGAAAGGAAACTCCCTATGAAATAGAATTCTTTAGAATTTGAGTTTCCAGTATCCCTGATTCCATTAGCCTCTTTCCTCACTTCTCCATTCAACTCTAGAATCCTGTTGTTTTCCAACAAACTCCTGTGCTTTATCCTTAAACACTTGCAAGGATTAGAGTTCAACTGGGGTTTTAATTCAGCCAGCCAAAGGATGAGAGTCTGAATTTGATTTTAAGCAGTCTAAGTCCCATGGGTACAGAAGATAATAAGCTACTCAGGACACACCTATAAATTTCTGGGTCATTTATGCAATGTATGAACTAAGAATTTTATGATGTGGCTCATGCTTTTCTTTTCCCATGTCATTCAGCAATATAAGAAACAAACCACCATCCTCATTGTATCTATTAATTTGACAAAAATGTTCAAAAGCATCACACAAAATGCAAAAACTTGCATCTTGCAAGTGGTTAATGAGCATTATTCAATGATAATATTTATTTTGTGTATTTCTATTGATATTGTGTAATATTCTAGAGCAGATCTCTGTGTTAGTAGAAATAGACTTAGAATATTTCAGTTTGATTAGATTATAAAAAAGTCACAAAGCTCTCCTTCATAATTTTTTTTAATCTAGAGCCATCTTTAGTGTCAAAACTCTGCATAAGGATACTCAGAGTTCTTCAGAGAAACAGAAAGAATAAGATTTCAGTAACTCTACATGCTGATATTGGTCCTTGGAAAGTTGAGGCAGCAGAATCCTTGGTAAAATTCCAGTTCTATAGAATGCCTGAGACACAGAAAAAGACAAAGTTCCAATTCAATTCTGGAGGCAAACAATTGATAATAACGCCCTAAGTGTAAGGCTGTGGAGTAGAAGTTCTGATTCACTGGTGAGCCTCCCTCTTCATTCAAGTCATCACGGACTGACTGAGGCATCCCACACTGGGGAGAGCAACCTCTTTTGCTCAGTAGCCTCATGCAAATGTTAAACTTAATCGAAATCACCATCACAGGCGCATTTATAAAAGCGTCCCTCTCCAAATATCTGGGAACTTACTGGCTCTGTCAACTTAAAAAGATAAAATTAAACATCACAATATCTTCTTCGTGCTGGTGATATGTACATGTGCCGATAGCATGGTTTCTTGTGTGGGACTGAAGAGATATGAATATAATTAAGAACAGTAAAAAATTACTAAGTTCCCTATAAAAATACATTCTTGGCAAAAGAGTTAGTGTAATATCACCCAGAACATATGACACTTGAAAATGAATAAAGAACCTAATTAAAAATGGTGCTAACATCATGTATCTTATCCTGTTTGCCCAAGAAGTTACAGAAATAAACATCCAAGAGAAAATCTGTTACTTTAAATATAATCTCAAAACAGCAATGATGGAGTGGAAAAGCAAAATTGGAAGAAAGAGGCAACCACCTGGAAGAACTGTAAAGCTAGCCTCTTTACTGGGGGATAATCTCACTAGGGAAGAGCATGCTGGCATTGGAAACAAAGCTGTTCACCAGATTTGTTGCTCTTAATGGGTGAAGAAGCTAAAGTGCTTTATGTACACAGTTATCCCTGAGAATCGTGTCTCTAAAAATGTTCATTTCTTGACATTTTGGCCTTTCATATGCACAGAGGAGGCCTCCATGCCTAAAAGCTTTCAGCCAAGCAGGTACAGAAACTAGCATATGCTAGGCAAATTTCATGATCTGAAATGGCAGAGTATGGGGGAGGGCAAATGGGAAGATCAACAGAATTTTCTAGAATGAAGTAGGTTATTAGGATTTTTGCAGGAGATGGCTTCATGTTCATAGCCCAGAAGGAGATCTGATACTTATCCTTCTGAGGTATACTGAGTTTTATGCCTTGTCTGAGAGAGGTAGTATTCCTTCAGCGATTTTGTCACTCTTGAGGATAATGATTAGCAAACATCCATTTTATTGTTTTCTCCTTGGACATCACTGAAACAGGTTTGTTCCTTAATCCATCTCCTCCCTCCAGTTTTAATGCATCCCTCTTTCAAGTAAAGAAACTTCATCAGAGTGTGCTAGCATATGAATACAATGAACCAAACATCTGATTTTCACAGACAAATATAAATAACCACATAATTCTGTTTTATTTTTGTTATGATCAATGAAAAACTCTTGAGTAATAGAACTACCTAGATCATACATGCTGACATGAAAAGACATCTGGAAACTAGTGGGGGCCCACTGTGGAGAAGAACAATGAACTAAGACCAATCAAGAGCCACAGGAGTCCCCAGAAGCAAAGCTACACAGGAATAGGATCTTCTACTGGAAGGACATATGGAAATCAGGAATCCATGCAGGAGGTACCTCTGATGAAAAGGATGTGTAGTCTTCAGTTCACAAATAACTGTGGAAAGATGTCATAAAGATGGTTTTATAATAAGAGGAACCACTTCCCTATTTCTCATGCAGCCCCGAGGGGTGGTTATTTGACTTGAATTTCAAACTATGTGCACAATTATTCAGAATTCCAGGAGGGAATTCGATAAAGGGTCAAGAGCTTAAGAATGCCCTTTTAATATCAGAAGCAAATGCTGGAAGCTACTTTCTGCTATCACCTAAGGGTCCTGAAGCTGTAAAGGATATGCCTATCTGAATACATTTTTAGGGTTCTTAACATATGATTTCCTACATGGTATCAATTAGTTAACAGGCTTATCATATCCAATGGTTTTCAACAAAGAATGTCTTTGTTTCTCCATTACATTAAAAGGAAAACATATTTTAAAAATATACAGTTCTCATGTATGCCTTCTATTGCCTGATTTGGAAGATCATACCCAAAATTCTTTGACCAGAACAACATGCTGTAATATTTATCTTATTTTTTCTTAGTGTCATTGTCTTGACTCTTAAAATCTTGCATTTGTTTTTCCACTGAACTTGATTTTCATCTAAGATTAGAGATAGATGACCTATGTGTATTCTGCTGCATTTATTCCAGTATCATGTTTTAAAAATATTATCCAAAATAAAAATAAAAATATTATCCTTCTTCTATAGACTATTGTCTGTGTCTCTGTAGGAAGCCAATTGGTCAGAATTAGGTCTACTTATTTACAGGATTGCTCTTCTCTTGCATTGGTGCATATGTCTGTTTGCACGCCAGTGCCTTATTTTAGTTACTAGAAATTTGTGTTTAAATTAGGCACTGTGATGCCCGCAGTTCTCACCAGCACCCCCACATTTTTTGTCTCCTTGGGCACTTATATTGTATTTCAATATAAATCTTGGAAATTATCTTTTCTTGTTTATGCAAAAAATCCATGGGTATCAATGAAATACCAATAGTTCAGTCCCAGAAGTGACACCTGGACACCAGTAAGCATCATGGACATTGCCCATGTACACAATATACTAGAACTTTGTGTGATAGCCTACCCAAAGTGTTAGAAGTTCTGATCATATATTTGCAGTTCCAGTATTTATGTTATATTTTATTCTTAGTAATTGTTTACTACCATGGAAACTTTTTCTTAGTTGTTATCTTAGTATATTCACTTACTCAAATACTATGTGAGTACTCTGAATTGATTACAGATTTGTACATATGATACACAATATGCTGGCTTCTAAGTTGGACTCATGATTTGATTTGACTTTTGGAATATTATTTTTTAATATTAATTTAATTAATATTTTATTAATGTGGATATTGTTTAATTATATTTTTTGTTTTATGATTCATACTGAATCTCTGACTTGTAGTCTACTTGTAACATATGGTATGATATTTTCTCCTAGTATCAGAAACTTTAAAAAGGAAAAAAAATATATATGTATACACAAGGAGAGATAGATATGTAGCTACTGTGTCTTAGTTCAATGAGAATAAAAGTTTATACTAGTATTGCTTTTAGTAATACCATCTGCACTTTTTCCTCTGAATAACCACTATAAAGACAATAATATGCATGGTATTAATTGTAACCATCCTACTAACTTGTTTTGAAACTGTTTCATTGCTATTTTATCTTTATTTTCTCATTAAAATGAATTTAAAAATTTAAGATATTCAAATACATGGGTATTTTGACAGAAGTTGCATTGAATCTGCTTATCCTATTGAGTGGTGTGGACACTTTCATAATTCATTCAATGTGTGAAGCTATAATATTTTTCTACATTTTATGTGTTATCTTCAATGTCCTTCATTAATATTTTAACATTTTTACTCTATACTATGCATCTCCTTATTTAAATTCATTTTCAGAAAAAAAATTATAGTTGTTGAAGGTAGAATTTTTTGTGGATTTATTTTCCAGTTTTTGTTGGGATTCTATCAATCTAAAACTTATGCACAGCAAAGGAAATAATCAACAGAGTAAGAGACAAACCATAGAAATGAGAAATTATTTACAAACCATTCATTCAGTAAGAAATTAGCATCCAGAATATGTGAGAAACACAATTCATAACATGACAAGAAACAAGTTGATTAAAAGATAAGTAAAAAGTCAATATAGAAATTTGTGAAAAGAAGATATACACATGGCTAACAATAAATACATACAGTTATTCAATATCACTGATCATCAGGCAAATGAAAATAAAAACCTCAATAAGATATTTTCTGTTTAGAATGCCTATTATCAAAACGAGAAAAAAAAAAAACTGACAAATGCTGATGAAAGAGGAAGTCTCAGACTCTATTTGTAGCAATACAAGTTAGTGCTGTCTTCATGGAAGATTGTATAAAATTTCCTCAAATTTTAAGCTTGCAAGTGTTATGTGATCCTATAGTTCTCACTGCTAAAATTTATCCAAAGGAAAGGAAATTAGTATGTTTAAAAGATGTCAGGCCAGCAAGATAGCTCAGCAGAATAATTGCCTGCTTTGGCAAGTGCAGGGACCAAGGTATGATGTCTGGTCCCGCATGCCATGCCGGACCCACACCTGAGGCCCACTGAGACAGGTGACTGAGTCTGGGCATGGTAGTGCATGCCTATAATCCTAGAGCTGGGGAGGCTGAAAATAGGAAGATCATCAGGAGTCCAATCTATGTAGTGAGACTCCGTACCAAATTCACAAATTAGATAATAATAATAATAATAATAATAATAATAATAATAATAATAATAGATGTCTGCACTATTTTTTCATGTTTACTGTAGCTTTATTCACAATAGTCATAGTAAGAAATCAACCTAGATATACATTAGCATACAAAGAAAATGTAGCAAACATATAAAAAGGAATACTTTTTTGCTGTAATAAATGAAATCCTATCATTTTAGCATTATGGATGAAACAGAAGTACAATGTCTTAAATGAAATAAGCCATGAATGGGTAGACACATGCTACACGTTCTCACTTCTATGTGGAAGTGAACCTCATAGCAGTAGATGACAGAAGAGCAGTATACAAAGACTGAGGATGGGGAAAGGGGCTGGACAGTGACTTGTCAGCCAGTGCAGGAGTTCACTTGTACAACTGCAGGTGTATCAGAGGAATCCCTTAGAACAGTGGTTCTCGACCTGTGGGTCACAGCCCTGGCGGTGGTCGAACGACCAAAACAGAGGGGTAGCCTAAAGCCATCGGAAAATACATATTTTATTTTATTATTTTATTCTGAATCATAACTGTAGCAAAATTACAGTTTTGAAGTAGCCATCAAAATAATTTTTTGGTTTGGGGTCACCGCAACATAGGGAACTGTACTGTAGGGTCACGGCATTAGAAAGGTTGAGAACTACTGCCTTAGAGTATGCTATATAGTGCAGTGCAGTCACTATGAGTGACAACTTTCAATTGCCTACTTCAGAACCAACAGTGGAGAGGAATTTTTAATGTTTGCAAAATAAAGAAATGACAAATGTGTGAGAGATGGGATATGACAACTTCTCCAGTCTGATCATAGCACATTGCGTAACTACATTAAAATACAATGCACCTAAAAGATATGTCAATTGTAAATAAAAATACAATTAATGTATGAAATCATTTGCACAAGTTTTAGATCAAAATACCTCTTTTGGAGATGTGTGTTAGGACTATGGTATTGATTGCTGAGCAACTAAGATGAAGTTTAATGGTGACTTCACCATTAGTTCCATTAAGAAAGTAAATAAACCTTCATAATGCTGAAATACAGTGTATGTACAGAAGCGGTTCCATAAACTCTTTTTTTTTTTTTTTCTTTTTGTTATTTTGAGGCAAAGTCTCGCTATGTGGTTCAGACTGGCCTTGAGCTCACTTTTGTAGCCCAGGATGGTCTCGAACTTGCACTGATCCTCCTGCCTTGGCCTCCCAAGTACGGGGATTACAGGCATGTGCCACTACACCGGGCCTTCCATATGCTCTTAGTTTAAAGTATTTCCTCCATTTAGGCCATCTCAGTTACTCTTCTTGCATTGCTGGGACAAGTGCCTGACACCCAAAATTAAGAAAGGAAAGGTTGATTCAGCTCACAGTTATTGGAGATTTCAGTTCATATTCAACTGGCTCCAAAGCTGAGGGGCACATGGCAGAGAGCAGTGAACTTCCATGCTCTCTACAGCAGAGAGCTGGCAGTGGAACAGCCATAATGGCAACAGGCCAATAACGACAAGAGAGCAGTGGCTATCGACAGAGGAAGGAAGTCTCCCTTAACTTACATCCAGGCTATTGCTCCAGGCTGGGGAAGGTACACACATCCTGAATTTCAGCAGTAATAAAACCCATAATCTCAGCAGTGCTAAAATCCATAATCCCAGTGGATCATGATTTAGTCTCAATCTCTAGATGTCCCCACCCCATGACTGCATGAGGCTTTGGGGGAACAACTAAACACAAACCGTAGCACAGATCATAAAATAATGCTGTTGTGGATGAGAAGTATAATAAAGAAGTACAATCTTAATACTTCACTTTCATTGTTTTTAAGTAGATACTCCTCTAAATCTTATGTGATTATTATCTGTGGACAATACTCAGAAATAGGACACTGAGTTTTCCTATCAGCATAAAAACCAACTTGTTTATCCCGTGTTGTTCCTTGATTTGATCAGTTATTCATTGGACACCACAGAGAAGTAAGTTATAAGCTGAATAACTGCATGAATAAACACAAACTCCATGTTTCTGGTGATCACTTATTCAAACTGTCCTCATCATTGTCATAGTCATTTACATTGCTTCTTTCTGAACTATTTCAACTTTAATTCTTCTAAAGCTAAAGGGGCTGAGTTAACACAGAAACCCACCATCTCTCACCTTATATTTGCCAAGTGCAAACTTACCTTCATCATACTGTAGGATCCATAATCCACAATAATGAGTAAGAAGAGAAAAATTCCATGCTAATGCTTATTTTCTTTCTGCTCATTTCTGTTATCTTGCCAGCTTCTGATTCATAAAATTATAAATGTCCTTATTTATATTTTCTCTTCATCCATATAATGGGTGGAATCTTCCTTTGCAGAAACAACCACAGTAAAGAGGTCTGACCTGCAGCACCAGCACTGTGAGATCTCATATCTTTAGGTTTCGCTACACAGCAGGTCTGAATCTGACAATGCAGACCCCTGGTACACAGTACTGAAGGAAAGTATTGCCTTGGCAGTCATTGGAAGGGAGAGGGTGCTCTGTGTAGTTTTGTGAGTATGATATTTCCATTCAGATGCTTTAATTGTCTTTGTGAGTGTAAAGGAAATTATGCATCATTGATAAAAAGGATAGATTAGGCTAAGGGGAATCAATTCTATTTATATTCTCATTATTTTTCATGAAAAAACTGCAGGTTTAAAGTAGTTTTGTGCTTTTTTCCACAGAGTACACGCTTGGGACTCAAATCCAGTGAAAAAAGGAAATGATAAAATGTAAATATGATGGAAGTGCAAGTTTAATTGTAATGATAAGTTGTTATTTTTCCAAAAAGGCAAAACTTAATAGTCCTCCAATAATCTACTTAGGAAAATAACTACAATTTTTTTTAAAAAATCAAGATTAACAAAATACTATGAATTCTATAGTAATGATTGGATAAATGAGGCCAGGGCATAACGATGCATAAGTGTGTGTAGTTCATGTAGTTACAGCATTTATAAGGAAGTGTCATTTTGGGGCAGGAAAGTCTATATGATATAAGCTGCTCCCAATTTTTGAAAGAATTATGGTGAATTTTTCATTTTTAACACCTTTACCTTCTTTTTACTCCTAAAATTGTCTAAAGGCGATGTGAGTTTTATAAAATGACCTAGTGGTGCAAAATCATTTGACTGCCAAAGACTAATTCTAAAACTGAGGATCTGGGGAATTGTGTGGCCTTACCACGGCCAGAACATCTTGTTTTACGTTTCAATGGACACAGATTTAATGATGGGCTGAAAAAAAAAAAAAAAAAAAGCTTGCATTTAACTGCATCCTTTACTTTTTAAGCACTCGCCCAAGCATGCACAAACACAAAGGCATGCCATACGCTTCAAATCCACAACCATCACAGAGAAGTCCTATGCTGGGTTCTGTACACATTAACAAACTATGTCCCATTAATTTAGTGTAGAAGTTAATTGTGGGATTCTTTTCAGTTCCACATTGTTTCCTGGCTCTGTTGCAGTCCACTCAATTAGACACCTCTCAAGGCCTTTGTGCAGAACTAAACTCAGCTAATTGTTCCATTTCTGCACGGAGTGATTCATCTCCCAGATGTCCCAGACCTTTCAGCAACTGTGCCCTACCAACATCTCCACATATGAAAATAGAGGCATCTGGGACCCAAGCAGAGGGGAGAGACTGGGAAGTAAATAGAGCAGGTATTCTTTACCCCTGCCCTTTGGTTTGATTAATCTTTAGTGAGAAAGGGCTCCTGAATCATTCTCTTGACAGGACGGCCCGCTTGCCTCATCAGGCTTCCCATGTGAGGAGCGATGGCTGAATGCTGCCTTTTTTCCCTTCCTCCAGGTGCAGCCTTGCTCACCCTTGAGCCTGACAGCGCAGAATAGAGCAGTTGCTGCTTGCCTGTCGCCTCAGCTCCACATTCTCTGCTCCTCCAAAATGTTTCATCTGTTCACTTCCCAGTGACCAAGCCAGTCAGACTGAAAATGCATAACACTGAGCACACAGTGGGTGAGAGTTTGTGAGCTTGATATTTTGATTATTTCTCTGTAGTTGTTGAGTGTGTGTGTGTGTGACAGAGAAAGAGAGAGAGACAGAGAGAGAGAGAGCATGTTCTTACAGAAATTATGACTTCAGATTTAATCTGTGAAGAAAAACACCTCTAAATTATTGGATTAGCTTGAATTCTTTTGGCTTTGGGTTATTTATCTATTTTTATAGTAGAACACACAATAATTAAAGTTCTAAAATAAGATATCACATCAGGACCTTCCATCTGTATGGTCCTATAAAGTATTTGATAACTTATTATTACTCAATTTATTATTTCAATTCAACACAGGTTGAGAAAAATCTGATTTAAGATGAGATGAGAAATTGATACTCGAAACCATGGTTTGAATGATTTGGATTGGTATCTAGAGATAAACTAGTTCTACAAAGTAAATTAAACTAAATATCAACCTTAGTTTGCGCTCTCTGAAACCTGACATAGGCTGAGATATGAAGGCAGGCAGATTATGGTTTAATGGCGAATTTTATCTCAGTTTTATTTTACTTACTAATTTGGCACTAAGAATCGAAGTTAGGGCCTTGATTCAAGGACAACTGTAATGAATACATTATCAAGTAAGTTTCCACTAGGGGCAAAAGTTCCTCAGTTCCAATAGGAAGCCCTAAGAGGCCTTATAGAGTCTACAATTCAAGAGTTATTCCTAGGCAGGAATAACAAAGTTGTAGTATTTACATGCTGGCATCTGTCAACCACTCTATAGGGGCTGTTCCCAGGAAAGTTAATTACTCTAGTGTCTTGGTTACTTTTCTCTCATTGCTAGGACAAAATATCCGACACCCAAAATTATGAAGGAATAGTTTATGTAGCTCACGCTTTATGGAGGTTTCAGTCCGTACTCAGCTGGCTCCAAGGCAGAATAGCACATGGCTGAGGGCATGTTCATGGAGCAGAACAGAACAAAACTGCAAGAGCAAAAGGGCAGGAGCAATGGCAACATGGCAACAGAAGGCAAGTCTGCCTCCCTTGTGTTGCATTCAGGCTATCTTCCCCGGGCAGGCTGTAACACTCACACCTATAGTGCCAGCATCACTCGCACTCACAATCTTAGCCCTGGATCGTGAATTAATCACCATGTCCAGAAGCCTTCCCCACTGACTGCATGAGGCTTTCGGGGGCCAACTAGCAATAAAACATAACAACTAGTTTACCCAGAGAAAATCTGATTATCATTGTCCTTTAGGTAAATTGATGGTAATACAGTTGCTGATAAACTGCTAGGGCGAGAGGTTCACTAGGATGATGGGGCTCTGCTAGCGTCCCGTCTATAAGTGCAGTGTTGGAAATTCTAACAGAAATGATCATACACTTCAAACTAATAGCAGAGACTCTGTACTGCTATAGCATCTACCAGCAGAAGCTTGTGAATTTGAAATCACATCATACCTGCCTCTTCATTTTGTTATCCTGATATTTCTCCCTACCTTTGTTTGTCCTTACTCTTTAGACCAGTGGCATAGCTACTGTGTCTGCGATCACTACTCTAGGAGGATCTATTTTTCTTATCATTTTGCAAGCTCAATACAGTATATTTTCCCTGAGTTATGTGAAATTAACACTGGCCTGATGGAACAAGTCTTTGACTATCTTAATGAATTCTATTCAAATATAGCATTATCTTAACATGATCACAATATGACCACTGAAATAACGATCTCAGTCTCAATACCTTTCACTAATCTGGGACCCCATTTCAAGTTCAGACACTCAATGACAACTTTGATAATAGAAGGATTCCTCTCACAACCACTTGCTACATATCAGTGGCCGTGGTCCTTCAGTTGTTTTAAGCTTGTACAAAGTCCTCAATTATTTCATTCCAATTTTGCTGTTTAGCTCATAGGATGCCCTCAATTCTCATTGGGGTTTGTCTTGCTTTTCTTCTTCATAATTCTATGTAATTCCTAAGTCACTGGACCAAGTAGCCACAGAGCTAACACTGTATTCTCTTTATTGTATCGTGCTTATAATTCATGATTTGTCTCTTCATGGATTTTCCATCATTCTCCATTGTAGAGTTATAATCTTATTCTTGTAATCAAGAAATATTTTGAGGAGAGGTACTTTGAACCTGCTATAGTTTATGTCTAGTTGTCCCCCCAAAGCCTCATGTAATCATGGGGCAGGGACTTCTAGAGTTTGAGACTTGACTCATAATCCACTGGGATTATGTGTTTTTAGTACTGATGGGGTTATCAGTTTGAGTATGGATGGGATTATGGGTGTGGCCTAAGGTGGATAGACTGAGGCAGAGAACCTGAATGTAATATACAGTGAGACAGAGAGACAGACTCTGGCCATTGTTCTCTACTCTCCTGGTTCTTTGGGTGCCTCTGTCGTGATTGTTTCTGTCCCACCGCCATGAACTGGATGCTCTCTGCCCTGTTCCACTCAGCCTTGGCCCAGCTGAATATGGATTGAGAACTCCAGGAACTGTGAGATAATTAAACCTTTCCTTCCTTCATTTTGGGTGTTGGGTATTTGTCCCAGGAATGAGAGAAGAAAAACTAAGACAGAACCTATGTCAGTATCTCAACAGTCATTGAAATTTTATTATCCATTTTTGTATTTATTTACATCCAAATAATTTCATGGATTTCTATCTGATTCATTGGCTCATCATATCTTCACATTTATGTAGTCTGATGCTAAATTTGTGGTTGTGGAGAGAGTGAAGAAAGTAAGTTTTCTGGACTTTGAGGATTATTTCTTTCTGCATGGTCTGAGTCAAGAAATAGAGTAATTATTTAATGCATAGCCACCTTGCAATTCAGAGCTGTGGTCTGTTGAGTGTTCTGAAGTTGACATTTGATTAGCAAATTTTTATCATCCTTTTAGGAAGAAATGGCATTGATACAGTGAGAGGTAGACAAAGACAAAAATATATCCTTTCCTACTTATTCATTGCAATACGGTCTAATGACATAAGTATAGCTTATTTAGAGATTGCACTTTTAATGAAAAAAAAGTGCAATGCAATGTACTACAAAGTGTTACAAAATTTTATTGAAAGTTACAGAAAATGGACAAACTATAATATGGGAGTGGTTTTCTTTGTAAAGCTATTTCAATGTAGAGTTTCAAACAAAATCTATTTTTTTTTCTTATTGACTTTCCTAGATTTAGAGTTGGAAGGTTGTCCCAGGTCATTACACGAAAGTCAATTCTAACCAGGTGCTTTAGGTCATAGGTTCAATTCATTCATTAGGTATTCTTCCACTGGGCTCAGTGAACTAAACCTAGAGCAGAAGAGAACGTAATAAAAGAAAGGAAATCCTACTACTACCTGCTCCAAGGACTCTCAGGGTTTTAAGCCTATTGCTTGGCCTCCGTATGCCCTTGGATTAACCATATGTAAACAATTGCTACTTTTCACACCAGAAGCATGTTACCTTTCAGAGGTAGACTGATTCCTTGGCCATAAAGTTTATAAGTTCACCAGCTAAGTTTATGAAGTGCTCAGGTGTCTTTTGGAAATGAAAGGTACTGTGTGGTGTCAAGGGCTCTAGACTGGGGAAGAAAGGAAATGCAGCCAAGGAGACTAAGACTTATAAGTCCACTACATTGCATTTGCAAAGAAATTATACACATTCCAAATGAATTAAAGCTGATCCCAAGCAGTGAAGCACCTGTGAGCTAGTAAAGCTCACAGCCATTCTATTCTCTGCTGCTGAGAGCCGTTAAGTAAGGGAAAACCAAGCAGGCCCTGGGTGGAGTACAATTAAATCATGCTTTGTTTATGCACCTTGTCCCTGTCTTCAGGCAACCTTTCTGCAGATGGTTTTTTCTGCTGAGGCTAATGGGAAACCTAGTGAAGGTTTTGATTCCCACTTCCACTGCTGTCATGTATTCACAAGAACTTTGATTTTTTTCCAAGGATCATTTCTTAATCACCCAATCCAGAATGGGATAAGACTTTGTTTCTTTCATTGTGTTTGACCTGAAGAGTCTATTAAAGCTGAATCAGGTACCATTCTCCTTTAAGGCTAGTTTTGCTGTGTAAATCATCCTTGCAAAATGAATGGCTTAAGTAACAATGCCAGCTTCCGACAGTATCCTATTATAAGACGAATATGCATCTCCAAAATTCATATGTTGATATCTTCAGTACAACAGTTATAGGAGATGGAGCTCTGGGAAGGTTGTTGAGTCATGGGGCTGCAACCCTCATGAATAGGGTTTATATTCATAAAAGACACCAGAGTGTGCTGTCTCATCCATCCATCATGGTAGGGGTTTGTTATGGTTTGTGTCTAGTTATACCCTCAAAGCCTCACTTAAGGCATGGGGCAGATGTGGCTTGAAGGAGCAGGGAGCAGCTTGGGGGGGGGTGGGACCAGAGAGGGCAAGACCAGACAGGGGCAGGGCCAGAGAGGCATGAACTCTTAAACTGTCAGCATGTGTGCTACCCTCCCCCAGGCCAGTGGTCTCTCCAAGGTATGGAGCAGATCATTCTGGACAGGACAGCACCCCAGCCTCCTGAGTAAATAAGACTCTGAGGACTTTCTATATAACTCAGGCTGTTTTAAACAATGAAACCTCCAGTAACTATGAGCTAAATAAACATTTCCTTCCCTCATTTTGAGTGTTGGATATTTATCCCAGCAACAAGAAAAGATTAACTAAGAAAGAATTTGGTACCAGAGGAGTGGAGTCATTGCTATGGTTATACCTGACAATCTGAATTACCAGCTTTTGGGAATGGCTTATGGGAAGAGATAGGAAAGGTCTGGAGATGTCACCGACAAGTGAAGCACTGGAATAGCTTCGGCTATTCTGTGTGGGAGATTCTGGTCAGAGCTCAGACCAGAATGCTGATAGAAAGCCTGACTATAAAGGCCAAGCCTGGGAGGTTTTCGCTGAGAAGAAGAACCGAATTATTTGTTGGACTCCGTATTACTTGTGTTTTGGCTTGACAGAAAGTTTGTCTGAATTTTGCTCATGTCCAGAGACTTTGCTTGACACTGAGACTAAACATGGAGAACTGATTAATCTTTCAAAGGGATTCTCAAAGCAGCCAAATATTGGGGCAGTGGCATGGTTATGCTGGGGGCTCTTAGTCAAATATATAGTGAGAATGAAGAGCAAAGAGCCCAGCAGAAAGATTTAAAATGTTGTGCATTTGGCCAGAGAGAAAGTGTCAGGAAGGCTGTGGACTGCAAAAATACAGCTGAGATCTCCAGTGCCCCGGAGGAACAGGAGAATAGAAAAAATGTCCTGAGGGGATCATAGGAAGTGGCAGATTCTTGCCCTTTGTAGCCTCAGAATAACAAGGGTCAGGGACTTCGCTCTGAGGAGAAATCCACAGAGCCTCATGTTCCAGAAAGGAGGCAGTAGTCACACCAGGTTCCAGAATGGAGGTGGGGGCCACACCAGATTACAGAATGGCACCGACATAGAGAATTTGTTTCTTGGAATCAGGGTCAGAGTGCTCAGAAACCCAGGCACTCAACCCCTATATGTAAGAGAGAAGGAAGCTTGACTACTGCTACAGCTGGCAACAGCCCTTGGCATCATCCATGTGCCTTTGGTTTTAGGTGCATTCAAAATGTAGAAATTCTGAGGTTAAGAAGGCTTCCACCTCGATTTCAGAAGAAGGCCTGGGAGGCCTGGCAATGTGCCCCAGGGAGGGTAGTGTGTGAAGCTGTGAGTGAGAAGCTTATTCCATGGAAACCCCAGAAGTTTGGAAAAGTCAGGAGCATGGATTGATCAACTAAAGAAAACTGTAAGGAGGAAGCCAAGCTGGCCTAAGACAGAAGCCATGGGAGCTAACCACCACAAGTGCCATAAGGGTAGAGCCACATGGTGTTCACAATTTGTGAAAGATTGCTTTGGATGTTTCAACATGGAAATATAGGACTAATGTTGGCCCTGATGGATTTTGGACTTCGTTGGCTCCAATGGTTTGCATCCTCCTGTGAGTATCTTTTAGAATGGCGATGTTTACCTTTGAATGTTGGTTGTTTTTAACTTTGCATTTGTACAGGGATGCACAGCTGAGAGCTTGCCTTGGATCTTGGAGAAGATTTTAGACTTGGACTTTTCAGCAATTCTTAAACTGTTGGAACTTTGACAACCCTTACAGATGGACTAAAATATCTTTTGGACAAAGGGATGTGCATAAGACTGGGCATCCAGGGGTGGAATGTTATGGTTTGTGTCTCATTGTGCATGTCCCTTGTAAGGCAATGGGCAGATACGGCTTGAGGAGCAGTGACTAGCTTGAGGGGCAGGGCCAGGGGACCAGGGAGGGGCTTGAGGGACATGGCCAAAGAGGTATGAACCCTTAAACTGTCAACATATACTCTTTCCTGACCACAGGCTGGTGTTTTCTCCGAGGCATGGGGCAGATCATTCTGGACAGGGTAGCATCCCAGCCTCTTGAGCAAATAAAGCTCTGAGAACTTGCTATATATCTCAGGGTGTTTTAAACTATGAAACTTACAGTAACTGTGAGCTAATAAACCTTTTCTGTTTCTCATTTTGAGTATCAGGTATTTATCCTATCATCAAGAAAAGAATAACTAAGATAGGCATGATGAGAAGACAGTATCAACAGAAACTGAATTCACTGCTATATGGCATTCTACTTCCCAGCTTTACTAACAATGAGAGTTAAGTATTGATGAACCCAACCAGTCTTTACTACCTCTTTACAGCAACTTGAACAGACTAAGACATACTATAAACTGGAACTCTAGGCTGGACATAGTTAGGACTGCTTCTCTACTTCATAAAGGTGATACTAGCATTCACCCACTTCCTGTGGTCACTTGGTGGCTAATTGTTTCATTCATACAAATGGTGGGTCTAGCTTGGTGCAGGTAGATGGATGTAACTGGAGCATTTTTCTCTCATCAATAGGGCAGCTGAAACACTTTTATGTAGTAGCAGTGTTACTGAGCAGAAAACTAAGAAAGCCCCTATACTCAAGCACAGTTCAAACCTGTGTACATCAGACTTTCCAATTTCCCAGTGTCTAATTCTTTTCATGTGATTAAGTTCATACTGAGACACAGATAATTCAGTACTATCACTTGATAGGAAGAGGTGCAAAGTTTCACTTTGTTGAAAAGGAGCATGAGATAACAAGCAGAATAAGAATTAATACTCAATCTTTCGAGTGATCATATAAGATAAAAAAAAATGAAAGGAAGCCTCTGGGATGCTCAGACAGGAGGATCACAAGTTCTAGGGCAATCAAACAAGTTAGCAAGACCCTGTCTCAAAAAAATGTCACTGAGACTACAGATCAATATAAAGGTTCTGTGGTCCATGTTGAGTATGGAGTCAGGTGGGGGAGAGAAAAACAGAGTGACAGAGACAGACAGAGAAAAAATTATTTTTTTATTTCTTTGAAATTTATATGGCATTATTATTATCTACAAACACCTGAGTGTTCCCATTTCTAGGTAAAAGAATCTGACACTTCTGTTCTTTTCTATTTACTTATTTTTAGTGTATTTGGAAGAGGCTCTCACAATTCAGCTCAAATTCCTAGTGATCCTCCTGTTTCCAGTTTTCCCAGCACTGGGATTACACATGCGTGCTACCACACCTGAATCGGGCTTGAGCTCAGCATGCCCAGGGGTGGGATCAATGCAGCATGCGTGCAGCACCACGTAGTAAACCATGGTCCTGCTGCTTGCCAAATCAGGCACTTACTCTGCTGAGCTATCTCACTAGCCCTTGGGAGACTAACAAAGGTTTGGAGACAGGAGAGACAGGAAGAAGGCAAAGAGCAGATGGAAGGCTGAGAATCAGATCAGGTAAGAATTTAGAAGCAAATTGGAGTTCTATTTCTATGTGTGATGATGCCATATAACAACTTGAAAATGCTCTGGTTGCTGCATGGCAAGGGACCTGTGAAGGGACAGGAGCAAGAGAGGAGCCAGAGCCCATTAGAAGACTACATAGAACTGCTTAGAGGGTGACATGAAAGATGCCACTATGGAGCTGCATATCATGGCTCTCCATCTCTGTAAGTACACTTTCGAAGTGAAGATGATGGTGAAGATGCACTGTGAAGCTGTCCAGAAGATTAAGTGAGCAACATAAAAACCCTTACCACAAAATCTGCCATAGGATAGACATATTATGAATCCTAGCACTTTAAAGCCATGAGACCACCTAAGAAGCAAGAAGGCTGAAGATTGTGACCTGGGACCCTTTGTACCACAAATACTTCCATGCTTTTCACGAATTGCCCTCAGTTGGTGTCCTGTGTAATTCACAATTAAGAAATAGTTGAATATATTTCTGATACAATTATTTTTATGCTGGACTATCATAGTGGTATAAAACATAGATTCCATTGTTTTGCTATAAAACTGCATTTATTGGACAATTTGAATAGTTATGTATTTCAGTTTATGTTAAGGGGGAGGTTTTGCCTTACACAGTATAATATATTTGTTTGCTGCCGGGCGTGGTGGCTCACGCCTGTAATCCCAGCACTTGGGAGGCTGAGGCAGGAGGATCGTTGTGAGTTCGAGACCAGCCTGGGCTACAAAAGTGAGCTCAAAGCCAGACTGAGCTGCACAGTGAGACCCTGTCTCAAAAAAAAAAGACAAAAAAAAAAATAATAATATATTTGTTTGCTTAAATCTTCCTCCTACGTTATATGCATATGTTAATTAATATGTTATATTAATAAATATAGATCCCCATTATCCTGACCTCCAACAAGGAAAAAAGTACAGAAAAGAAAAATGCAATGAAAGCATAGTATTTCTGTATGATTGGTAGATATAACTGCTATAAAAGAGGATAAACTTTAGACACTTTGAAGTAAATCACTGCATGTCAGGGTCACAATCCTAACTGATAAATCAGGCACGTGAGTTTCAATATTGCATTTTTTCTCTGGTGTGAGAAACCCAAATTGCAACCAAGGGTCAAACTATAAGGTGGATCTGAAGACCAGCACAAGCTTTTTCAAATGGGATAGGGAACCAGAGATGGGGGTGAGAAAGGAAAAGGAAAGGGGATTTGAGGGCATCAGAACTGAAAGAAAAGTTGGAAGTGGAGCTTATACAAATGTAGAGGAGAAGAAGCACTGGAGAATGCAGAGGGGACAGGGATAAAAAAAGAAAAAGAGGGAATTAGAATGTATGTACACTTACGATTGTCCCATGTGAGTGTGGTCATTCTGGACTGCAAATGTATGCTAATGAAAAGAAATAAATTAAAAAGAAAAGTCAATTCTAACTAGTTTTTCTTCCCATTATAGTCCCTTTCAGACTTCCCTGTTGTCTCAGTTACTCTTCTCTCACTGTTGGGACAAAATACCCGACACCCAAACTAAAGGAAGGAAACATTTATTTAGTTTGCAGTTTGTGAAGGTTTCAGTCCATACCCAGCTGGCTCCAAGGCAGAGTGACACAGGGTAGATAGCAACTGTTCCTAATGTGGTGGCAGCAAAGAGCAGAGAGAGAGAGAGAGAGAGAGAGAGAGAGAGAGAGAGAGAGAGAGAGAGAGAGAGAGAGAGAGAGAGAGAGAGAGAGAGAGCAGCGCAGGCTGCTAACCAGCCTCTCCCCTCCATACATTGTAACGCACATTACCTGCTCCAGGGCAGCAGCTGCAGCATCCACAGCCACAGTAATCAAACACAGACTCCAGAAGCCCAGCAGCCCCATGACTGCATGAGACTTTGGGGGAACACCTAGACACAAACCATGACACTTGTAAAAAACTAAATGTGACAATCCTGCTTATATTTTCCATATTTAATAACTCCATATATTTACTTCCATATGTGAAGTAAAATTATCATTCTTCCAGTTCTACCACTTAGCTGATGTGCAGCTCTCATAGGTTGCTGAAGCTGCTGATCTCGAAGTTTCTATGACAGCAAAATAAGAACAGTAGAAGCATCCCTCTCGAAAGTTACTCTTACAACTAAGAGCTTTTCTTTAAAGTATGTTGTAAGCCGGGCGTGGTGGCGCACGCCTGTAATCCCAGCACTCGGAAGGCTGAGGCAGAAGGATCGGTGCGAGTTTGAGACCAGCCTGGGCTACAAAACTGAGCTCAAGGCCAGCCTGAACTGCACAGAGAGACCCTGTCTCAAAAAAAACCCAAAAAAACAAACAAACAAAAAAACCCCATAAAGTATGTAATATTGTGCCTCAAAGATGACTAACGTTAAGTCGTATTATAAATGTGTTTGCTAAATAAAATAAAAGTTAATGTTTATTGCTAGCATCTCATCTCTCCCATATGACCATTATATTCATATTAACAAAGTACACTTTTCATGCTCTTTTATGAATAACTAGGTCTGAATTGACATACAGATTAATATTAATAGATCTGTCCAGTTTTAATGAAGCCCTGAAGACCACCTCAAGAGAAAGATAATGTAACCAAAATGTCAATGTGTTATCTCATGGCTGGGGCTACATGATAAGCCATCACCTGAATGAAGTAGCTGAAATTAATTTTACATTTGTGCATTCCAGGCTGTGCTCCTCATGTATCCTCAGTTGAAAAAGTTGCACCTAGAAGTATTTTATTGTGCTATCATTTTATATTTAACATTCAGTTAAAGCACGAACACATCTTTAAAATGCAGCAAGCATGATACAGTGTAGTAATTTTAAAGTAGTATCTGTAGTACTTAAAGATTCTATTGGAAACTGTGTGGATTGGAACAACACTTACTAATCCTCGCACAGTCTTAAGGATAGCTCATGTGCTATTATGTTTTTGACCTAGAACTGAGAACAATTTGCTCAGAAGTGAATTTTTAAAATTCCACAGCTAAAATTTTTTTTTTTTTTTGAAAGAGAAAGAGCTTGGACTTACAACTTGGTTTAAGCATTGATATTGCCACTTGCTAGAACATCCAAAACTGTGGGTAATGTAGAATTCTTCCTCCTTCAATAGCTTAATGACACCGACCTTAAATTCTGAGAGATACGAAAGTGCACAAAGCCATCTGAGGTCTATCAGTACAAATTGAAACC
Source organism: Myocastor coypus (assembly GCA_004027025.1). Lineage (NCBI taxonomy): Eukaryota > Metazoa > Chordata > Mammalia > Rodentia > Myocastoridae > Myocastor > Myocastor coypus. The sequence goes on along the minus strand of PVJA010001070.1, from coordinate 83,037 downwards.
TGAAGAATCTAACTTATTAGTATCTTCCTTTTTTTGTGGTACCAGGGATTGAACTCAGGACCTTGTGTTTGCCAGGCAAGCACTTATTCTACTGAGCTACCTCCCTGGCCTTATTGGTATCTTTTTCACATCTTTTATATTTTTGAGAAAGTACAGTGTGATTAAATGAGTGCTCCATGATTTTCTAAGTTTGGGTAACTTTTGTTTCAAATGTTTTATTATAGCTATCATCATGCAGAGAATACTTTACTGTAATGTTACTAGGAAGTAAACGCAAGATGTGAATTTATGAATACAAACATGTGGACATCTCTTGGTACTCAAACTATTTTACCAACCATTATTTTTCTATTAAAATGATAATGTTTTATACTGCCATTACCAATATACAACTATACTAGGTTTTAAAAATCATGCCAATTCTAAATGTTTCTTTAATTTTGGCATATGAATTAAGTGTAGAATAATAGTGAGTTGTTAAATTTATAATGGTTTTATTACTGGGAGATATACAGATTTAATTATTTTTGAGAATGGCCTTATTGTTTCATAAAAATGAGGCAATGGTCATTGTAAAACAGAAGTAATTAAAAAGTTCATAATATTTACAATCCCACCCTACTGTCTATGTTGTATTCTACTTCACAATTAGCCATTATTATTATTATTATTATTATTATTTTGTCTTTTTGAGACAGAGTCTCATTACACAGCTCAGGCTGGCCTTGAACTCAATTTTGTAACCCAGGCTGATCTTGAACTCGCACTGATCCCCCTGCCTCAGCCTCCCAAGTGCGACACCATGCCCAGCCAAGTCAACATTATTTTTGAAATTTCAATTTTTATCCCTTCTCTCTTTTTCTTTCTCTTCTACTCATTAATTTTCCCTCCTTCCTCTCCCTGGCATTTATCTCCAAATAAAATGTTGATGAAGGATACATAAAAATAAATGTATGCTGTAAGTCGAATCATCTTGTGTGACTGTATCTTTAATTAAAGATATGATTATTGACAAACAGAAATGGGAAAAACAAACGAAACTGAGTAACTTCTTGTCATTTTTCATCATTCTTAAAGATGCCTTAAAGATTCAATCAATTTTTAAGTGACCCTTCTGGAGTTAACTCAAAATATTTAAGTACTATTATTGCTTTCTAAATTCTTTGCATTGTACCATTTTCTTTTCTCTATACATTACTTTTGCTTCACTGCTTTCAAATATCTGCCCCTACGAGATTTATGAATTAATTTTTACTGCCTAAATTCATATCTTTTGTTAATGAGTATTAGCTATACAGCATAGTGGTCTTCACTTTGCCATATGAACACATGCAGATAACACACTTTAATTACTTTTAAAGACATAAATTAATACAAACATGGCATAAGTCCAACATTCGAATTACTTTTCTTTCATTTTTACTCCTGATACAGAGAAAACTTGATCTGAAGAAAGTGCTGTTTTACAGTTCCATACAAATGTTCATGATTTTACTACACTTCTGAAGTCATAAACATTCTATAGTCTGGGACATTATGCAGCCAGCTGTCTATGTAATTTTCTAACTGTAGTGACAAAGGAAATGCAAAGCAGTGAATCACGACTATTTCATACGTAATGCAAGGACCTGTGTATTTTGTGGGGTTAGGATTTTTCATCCCTCTTCTCAGCACCCTATTACATTTTTTTAGGAGATATTGTTGCCTCCTTGACCTGTTTCACTACTAATGTTTTGTAAGCTGCCTGCAGTGAGTTCCGGCTATTAATCAATGGCTTTAGCTACCCTGATCCAGGAAGGCTTGTCCTGGCTTAAGTGGAAGCTGCTTCAACTAACACTGACCTGGCAATTGTGTGTGGAGGGAAAGGAAGATGGGTGAACTTGGCCACCACCTCTACTTCAAGGTGAGACAAGTATTATGGTTCCTTTCATTCTCCAGAGTTCCTTCTGGGATCAGACTGATAGCGAATCTCCAGCCAAGACCAAGCTTATTCCATTCTTTCCTTACCCTACTTTGTTTTCCTTTCCTAAGAGCGATCCTGTGATAAATCACATGCACCCAAATCCCTGTCTCAGACCCTGCTTATAGAGAGCATCCCCCAATACAGGAACCAGCTGCATTTTTCTTATTGGGCTTTATTTAGAATCTTGCTTTCTTCATCTATAATGGGGTTGGTGCAAAACTTATGAATGTTGACATCTGAGCATTAAGTTATTTAACTGTTACTGATTATTCTATATGAAGTGAGTATATTCCTCCATTCCTTTTCTACATGCTTGTTTTCTTTTCTGATATTACAAGCATTGAACAGTCCATCACAATGGCAATGAGATTTACCTCCACAGTTAACAACCAAGATTAGAGCTGCTGTGTCCTAGTTTTTGTTTATTTTTACTTTTTCCATATATTGTCAATTTGCCCTTTAAAGTGAGAGGACTGCCAAATAACATTAAAACCCACTAGTAATCTATGTTTTGTTTTGTAGTATATTTTCAAATATTTCAGATGATCAAATTTATTATTATTGCTTTTAATATGACTACTAATTGTTAAAACCTGTCCTGGTAACTTATTGTTTTGACTTGGATTTTCTTAATTACTCCTAATGTGTTTCTTTTGATACTTGGGTTGGCAATTTAGTATTTCTTTCTTTCTTTCTTTCTTTCTTTCTTTCTTTCTTTCCTTTGGTACCAGGGATTGAACTCAGAACCTTGAGCATTCCATTGAGCTATCTCCCTGGCCCTTTAGAATTCTTTTCAGTTAAATGTTTATTCATGATTTTATTTACTTTCTTCTCATGTATACACTTGTTGCTGCTCTGATGGCTCTAATTCTATAATCTGATAGGTGTTTATTTATTTATTTTTATATATGCTTACATTTATATTTTTACTTCCATTCCTTAAGTTTCTCCTCATGGCTGATGGCTACAAAGGCCATCCATCCTCTGTGTCCTTGTGTAATCTATTCTGCACCTGTTTCTACTCTGTTGTCTCCAGAGTCTGACCTGATTCCAGTTTGTTTTAGTTAGCTGGGGACAAATACCCAATGCTCAAAATGAAAGAAGGAAAGGTTAATTTAGCTCACGGTTTGTGGAGGTTTCAGTTCTTATTCAGCCGGCTCCAAGGCTGAGTGGCACATGGCAGTTCATGGTGGTGGAACAGCAACAATGGCGACAGAGGCAGCCAACCAAACAGGGAAGCAGAGCAACAGTACGAGTCTGTCTCTCTGACTCTCTTTAAATTACACCGGGCTCTCTGCCTTAGCCTATCCTCCTCAGGCCACACCTATAATCCCCAGAAGTACTCAGACCATAATCTCAGTACTGAAATACATAATTCCAGGGAATATGAATCAAGTCTCAAACTCTAGAAGTCCCCGTCTCATGATTGCAAGAGGCTTTGGGGGGACAACTAGACATAAACCATAACACAGCTGACCCACATGGACATTCTCTCCTGTTTAGTTTGGCCAGGGAAAGCCCTATCAGGAGATAAAGAGAACAAAGGAGGAAGTTGAGATATTTATTTTGGCTGCTTCTTTGTGCAGTTAGCATCATTGGACTGAATCTTTCTAACTAAAAAATCACTGTTCCAATTAGACATTCTTCATAAAACTGGTGTCCATCAATACCATATTTGCTTGTTAGACAAAGAGAATGCAGAAGAAATGATTATTTTTTTTTTCTGAGCAAACACCACAATGCTCACATCATCCAGGCTTGCTTAGGCTCTGCTATAGCTGGAAACTGATCCTAGGTGCGAGGGCAGGATGAGGCCTCATTGCCTAAAGCAATCAGGCTCCCTCAGACTTGTGTAAAACATGCTGCTGGACAGTGTGGGCTTTAGTCCCTGGGCAATCTTATGCTTTATAACTTTGCAAAGGTACAAACACTGCTACTGTTGTTCTCATGTCCTTGGCCAATCAGGTGTGGTCTACCACCAGTCCTCAGCCACTGTCTCTTGTGCAGATTTTCTAAATCCCCTTGCCATTGTCTCCCAGAGACCACTGAGACACCAGTGGATCCCCACACGAGTGGTGTGAAGGAACAAAGTTTGGGAAGCAGCCAGGTTGTTGGAGCCATGGCAGTCACCGAGGAACTGAGCTGAAGCACCAAAGTGGGTCACTTATGAAACAGTGTTGTCAACTAAATGTTAACTGTCATTATCATCAATTCTCTTTCTTTGTTTCTTTCTTTGTTTCTTTGTTTCTTTGTTTCTTTCTTTGTTTCTTTCTTTCTTTCTTTCTTCTTCTTCTTCTTCTTCTTCTTCTTCTTCTTCTTCTTCTTCTTCTTCTTCTTCTTCTTCTCCTCCTCCTTCTTTCCTTCCTTCCTTCCTTCCTTCCTTCCTTCCTTCCTTCCTTCTTTCTTTCTTTCTTTCTTTCTTTCTTTTCTTCTTTCATTTTATGTATTTGGCACAGGGTCTTACTACGCAGCTTGGACTCCTGGTGATCATCCAGTTTTTAGCCTCCCCAGTGCTGAGATTACCGGCACTTGTCACCACGCCCAGAATGGGTTGCTGGCTCAGTGTGTCCTGCGAGTGCCGCTGGCATGGTATGCAGGACTAGAAATTGAGCCCTTGTCCCTGCACTTGCCAAAGCAGGCAAATAGTCCACCGAGCTATCTTACCAACCCTGTTAATATCTTTAAATCTTATGTATATTTTAAAAGTGAAAGTTTCTGTGAATAGTAATTCACCTTAATTTCTAGCCTACTCTTCTCTCAACAAATTTAAAAATAACAGATCTGGCTTGCTTAGGCAAGCTTAAACAACCACAGGGACCGAGGTTCGATCCCCAGCACCACTTGATAAACCAGCCCCACCCCCAGGGCAGGCTGAGCTGGCCACAATATAAATAAAGTTTTTAAAAATTTGAAAATAACAAAATCCTTGCCAATTCTTTAGAAACTTTATAATGTACAATCACATATGTGCACAGTATGGTAAACATATTGTGTATGTTGCCATGCAAAAAGCCTAAAGCTTTTCTTTATTGTTAAGGCAAAAATGGACTAGCAAGTCTCTTGGTAGTACTTCCTCATTCCTGAAAATCATCTGGTTTTGTTTTGAATTTTTAAACTTAAATTACTATTTCTTTGAGACACAATTTGAAGAATACATCTGATAAAAAATGTCTAAAAGGAAAATTTTAAAGAAATTTCAATAAGTGCTTGGGCCCATGGTGGAAAGTTTACAATGTATCACTTCAGGTGAGGCTTGCTGTTTCCCCATGGTATGAGATAGTGTCCATAGTTTCATAACTTCCATTAGTATTTCTTTTTTATTCCATAATTATTTCTGAAAAACTATAATTTTCATTTTAGATTCTTTAATATGATCATTTCTTTCTCTCCTCATTTTTCTCCCTCTCTTTTTTGTCTTTCTTTCTTTCTTTTTTCAGAATTTTTATTACTTTTAATAAGAAATAACAATGTATAACAATGTGACAGTTTCAAAACACATTAGTAGTACGTTTCAATATTTTATACAATGCATATTGTTGTCCTCCTATTAGCTATTCAGAGAACAGGGTGTAGATGTTATAATTTTTCAAATCATTATTGGTACAACCAAATTTTGTCTCATTGAACTAAGAGAAAGTAGTTGTATATATAATCCAATGTTCAATAATCACAGTGGGTTATTGGTAAAACTGGCAATGTTGTAAGCTGTTGATTTAAACCTTTTACAGCTCAGCATTCTAATCTAGCTTTCTGTTTTATGCTTCATGGTTAAACTTTTCTGCTGAGAGTTTAAAGGCAAGTTTAAGCAAGACCTGTACAGCAAAACATGTAACTTTTGTATCTCCAAGATCAGTCAAATCCCCTCAGGATTTACTTTGGAACCATATACAGTGCTTTGTAGAACTATTGTGTCAGCCATCTGAATGAGTCACAGCCATTGCTTGATCAATTTGCTTTCTGTGAAAACCTGAGAGAATGTTTTCTCTCTAAGTGACTCTCCTTTGGTACACTATGTATCTTCAGTCACTTTCCTCTGTAGCCCCATACATAATATAACTCAGTGGTTTCCCAAATTTTCTGTTCCTTCTTTCTTTCTTTCTTTCTTTCTTTCTTTCTTTCTTTCTTTCTTTCTTTCTTTCTTTCTTTCTTTCTTTCTTTTTGTATTATGGCTGGCTCAGCCTGTGCTGGGGCTGGGACTGGCACAGCATGTCCCTGCATTTGCCTAAGCTTACATAAGCAGGTGCTTTAGACTGCTGAACCATCTTGCTGGCCCTCTTTGTTCTTTTTAAAACACTTCGCTTTCAGGTTACAAAATTTTGTAGCAGTATTTTATTTATTTCAGCCAATGATTTGGAGAACAAATATCCAAGTACAACTCAATTGCTAGTCAATAAATAGAGATTCAGTTGCCAAAACTGTTGGTAAGAGACATTAACTGTGAAAGAGAGCCACATTCTTAGTCTACAAGCCCCCTTCGTGATATGACCATCAACACTTGGCATCTACTTCCTCACTTCTTGAATTTGCATTAATCTGTGATTTGATTTGCCACACAGAACAAAGCAGAGATGACCACGTACCATCCCTAGATGTAGGCCTCAGGAAACTACCTGTTCTCTGTTGTCTTTCAAAATCCAGCCAATCCACCTGGCCACAAGTCCAAGGCATCCTGTTGGAGGCTGAGAAGGGCACAGAGAAGAGAAGAGTCAGTTCCTCTGAGGATAGCCAACTAGCACTGCAGTGACCCCCTCGCAGTTCACTCCGCAAGGGAGGGAGCAGCTAGCAGCAGACAGACTCTCAAGGTAATGGAATGCTTAATAATGAAGCTGCTGCATTTCCAGAATGTCAACCAAAAGGCTGGCCAAATAGCTCAGCAGATTAAAGCACCTACAAGCAGGTGCAGGGAGCAGGCATTTGATCCCCAGGCCTGCCATTCTGGCCCCACCCTCAGGGCACACTGAGTGGGCAATCAATTGAGACTGAGTGTGGTGGCATGCCCATGTAATCCCAGCTCTTGGGAGGCTGTAAACTGGCGGATCAGTATGGGTCCATTCTAGTAGTGGGATCCTGAACGTGCTGTATGCCCTTCCTGGAAATACAAAAGTAAATAAACAAGTAAATTAAATAAATAAATAAATAAATAAATAAATAGAAAAAAAGAATGTCAGCCAAGCATAAGACAATCATTCAAATCGGAGAATGAAGCTGTAGGCTGACCACAGCACAGCCATGGGTCTGATTACCAGTGCAGAAGTGCAGATCTTACAGTTTGTTTTTCCCCTGGAGCTGAGCCTGTGATGTGTGGGCTGGAGAAGTACACATGTGCAGGGCACCCAAGGGAGGCTCTTCCAGCTGCATCTAATGCTTTGAGGCTTCCAGAAGATCCCTTCTCATTCCCAAGTGCAATGCCAGAATACCCAATGGCTAACAGCTCCTCAAATGTGGGACCAAAACCCTCAGACAAACTACTCTACCCTATGCCTTACAAATGATCTTTTAAATAGGTAAGTTGTAACCACACAATAATCCCAAATCAAAGGCAGACACTTCACCTTTCACCTAAGAGCAATCACACTGCCACTCTTGGCATATTAAACTTTATTTCAAATGAGTGGTAGTATTCTGCCTTCTCTGGATCCAGAAAGGTTACTATAGACTGACAAAGTTTCCCCTACTTGAATTTCCTTTTTTTTTTTTTTTTTTTTTTTTTTTTTTTTTTTTTTTTTTTTTTTTTTTTTTTTTTTTTTTTTCTAAGTATCTTTTTTTAATGGCTGGATCAGCCAGCCCTGGGGGCATGGCTGGCATAGTGTATGGTGCCGAGGGTTTGAACTGCAGTCCCTGTGTTTGCCCAAGCTTGCCTAAGCAGGCACTTTAGAGCACTGAGCCATCTCACCGGGCCCCGGATTTCCATTCTAATGGACCCAAGATTGTCCTTGGGATAGAGATGGCAGAGTTGTCCCCTCTGCACTATCTCCGACATACTGTCCCTATGTATCTGTGGTCTGGAGGACAAGTGTCATAAATAACAATAGCAGCCACATAAGTTACTAATGTTTGCTCATCACATGTAATGTGCAATACATGATCATCATCATATCAGTTCTTGTCTGGTCATTTTTTAGATTATGCTTATGGTGATATGAATAGTTACATGTTTAATTACATATGGAATGTCAGGTTTAAAAATGTCTTTCATATTGCTCATTTTATTAAGAACAAAAAGTAAAACAAGTAAGAATAAACAGTGAAGTTCAAGATGTGCATATTGAACAACTAAGCTTACCTTAGATGCTTTCCCGGCTCTTGTAGAGGTCCTTTTCCTCTTTCCTGCCAACTGTACTATTATAAAGTACGTTTTATACATTTAATTACATTTCCACAAACGTCATGTCTAAGGTGCAAGCATGCCAAAAGCCTATAAGAACATTTCATCTTTTGTTGTCATGCCAAGCTCGGTAAAAATTAATTTTCTGAAGCTCCTGCTAATGTCTTGCTTAACATATTTCGGCCTAAACCTGCCTAATATGAATGCATACGAGTGGTTATTCTCCACTGGGAGTCTGGTCGAGCGGAGATGTCATTTTAGGAGAAACACTCAGCTTTAAGTGATTCTCTCTACAAGTCTACTTAGTATTACCTGCTCTGGTTAGCCTTCAAACAAACAGCAATTTCAAATGAGCACTTCCCGAAGCAAATTGCTCACACCTTCCTACTCATCAGGAAGTCTCAGCTGAACTAACATTTTGAAAGACTGGTCCCAATTCACCATTATGAAGGAACAAAATTGATCCCCTCCCCCCCCACCAGCCCTCACGTCGCTGCAACCTTGGCTACTTTTTCCACATGATGCTGTAATATGCTACCAAAAATAAAGTCCCAAGTTGGTGACATAAAATCAATTCTGGTATTCATCACTGTTATTCTCCAATGCTCCATCCATTACAAATCGTGGAATGTTAAATAATCAAACTTTTTTTTTTGCCTATCTTATTTTGGCAAGAATTTTTTAGCCATTCAAGAAAAAAAAAAATGAAAGCCATGTGTTTTGACTGGGTTCCATTGCAGCATGATTACTGCAATGAAGACATTTTATTGTGTTAATTTTCATTAAATAAAACTCTGTTGAAAGCCAGTAGTTTTCCAAAACCCATATGATTTATGACATGCTAATGCTTGCAGGGAGACACTCTGTTTCAATTATAAGGAGTAAGTGATGCCTTTCAGAACAACTCAGTAATAATAACACCCACGACAACTTTAATTTCAGGCCTTATAGTACAGATGTGAGACCCGGGAACCTATCAACGAAATTGTCAGCTTCTGCACAAATTTAATATTCATCACCTCTATGCTAAGTTTAACATTAAATGCTTGTGCTTGCCGAGGTCTCCAATAACATGCTCCTACGAGGCAGGTTCTTTATAGACGTTAAACCCTAGCTTCACTATAATACAAATGAATTTCTGTTTTATTTATTTTAAAACCAGGGGAGTGAGAAGTACTGCATCCCTAAGGGAAATGTGGGAGCACCTGGAGGAGAAGGACTACTTCATGGGCCCCTGACTTCCTCTTCCATTTCAGTTGGGTTTACCATCTCTCATTTAAGAACTTTATCTCTTCCTAAAGATCCTGACTATAAGTATAAACACATAAAATTAAATATGCACACATATATATATGTATATATGTATATATATAATTTTATGAGAAAAATATATGCTGCATTCTAATCCCAACCATACATACATTCACCAGGTATCATGGCCTGTGTCTAGATGTCCACACAAATCTCATGGGGTCATCCATAGAGCTTTTCAGTGGTGGGACGGCTCTAGGTTATGTGATTGATTGATGGTGCAGTGCTAGGGCTAGAATTAAGGGTGTACATGCTCTGCAGTCTCGGGTAGGGATCCCGGACATAGCTTGAGGGACAGAAAGAGGCTTGGTACGAGTTACTTGTAGTTGTTCACTCGCTGGCTTTTGCTGTCTTCTGCCTGCCAAAAACACTTCTCCCCTGTGATGTGCCTCTGCTATGCCAACCTGCCTTGGCCCCAGCCAGTGAGGGACTTAGCTCTCCACAGGCTGGAAACCCAGTGAGTGTTTCTTTCTTTGACTGTGGATGTCAGGCTTTTTGTCTCAACAAGAGAAAAATAACTAAGAAACCAGGGATACAAATACATCAGCTAGCCAGGAAAAATAAGTTTACATGAGAAAAAAGCACCCACTAGAAAGTATTCTAATAGCATACATAATACTTAAGGAAATAACATTAATGCACTGCCAACTGTAAAAAGAAAACTTCATCCTAGACACGGGAGTCATATTTTTGAAAGGAAGTCTGAGTGTTGTTAACTCATTATTTTCACTAATAGTGAAACTTTTCTGAGATGTGGATTCTGTTACATCGAAATTAAAATTTAAAATAAAATTAAAGCAGCAAAGAACATCTTTATTCAAATTTAATGGTAAACATTCAAAGACTCAAAACACATGGAACTAAGACATTCATACAATCTGAAGAGTTGTAGAAGACGACAGGTTTTCATTACTTCCTCCCGGTGTGGGTATGTAAAGCGAGCTGTTGGTGCTGATCCACCCAGGGCACGCAGTTCTAACTCGTTCCATGTGAGGTCCTCGGACTAGTGTGTCAAGGAAAGGAGTGTGATTTGGCCTGCAATCATGATGTCAAAATACCATTTTTTGAGTTATTATTATGCAGTTCTAATCCGGGCAATCTTTATTGAAGTAAGTTGGTGTTTAGAGAGAATGCCCTGTCTTTGGTTCTTGCACTTCTACAGGGGGAAAAAACAAAAAACAAAAAACATCTCATTTTGTTTTCTCTTCTGAATGATATTATGTCGATATGATGGAACTTCAGCAAAACTGTGGTACTGAAACACTTAGGGAACCACATTCTCTGTCTGTGTAGTGAAACCTGAAAATTTGTTTAAGTATTTTCAGTATTCATTAAGATCTTTTCCCCAAAAATATGGTATTTCCGTGAGAGAGCTGCTAACCACAACAACTTCACAATTCAGCATGTATGATAATTCTTGGTCATGTGTAAAAATGAAATATGTTTTAAAATTTTCCTATCTATGTATCTATATTCACAAGTGGCTATAATCACCCTTAATGAATGGTGTTAATCTATACCATGTTAACCAAATGATTAGAATAACAACTCAGTTCAAAATGTGGATGCCATTTCTTTTACAAGAAAACAAAGATTTAGCTTAGCAGTAATATTGATTCTTAGAGCCGGGTGTGGTGGCGCACACCTGTTATCCCAGCACTTGGGAGGCTGAGGCAGGAGGATTGGTGTGAGTTCGAGACCAGCCTGGGCTGCAAAAGTGAGCTCAAGGCCAGCCTGAACTGCATAGCGAGACCCTGTCTCAAAAAGACAAAAAAATAAATAAATAAATAAAATAAATAAATAAATAAAAAATTGATTCTTAGTGGAGTGTATTGAAAAGGAAAAGAAAACGTTATCTGAAATAGTAGCTTTGGGGAGCTCACATCCTAAAGCAATAGAAACTCTAAGTATGGAAAGGAGATAACTCATATTTACATTTAGTAATCTTCATTTTAATGCCTAAGTAAAATAGATACCATGCATTTTGGGGACGGGGGGTGGTGGAATAGGTCCTCTTCCTAGGAAATTAAAATAAACTTTTAACAATATACCAAAGAATCAAAAGAATTTCACATGGAATTTCCATATCAACATCCCATTGACATGAAAATATCACTAACCCCTTTTTTCCTATTTTATTTTTATTTTTATAAACACACTTTCATTTTTATAAAGATATAATTCGGTTACTTGACATATGAAGATTATTTTGTATGACAAATATTAACTCATTTCATTACCTGGTATGCACACATCGCCCCTCATTTGGTATTAATTTATTAATCTGTTTGTAACATCTATGTCTTTTTATAGCAATATATTTCAACTTTTTACAACTTAGGTTTATTAATATATTTGTTTCATTATAATTTTCAATTCAGGCAACATTGTTAGAAAGTTACTGATTTCCAAAATGTGATAATAACATTCATATTTTCTCCACCTTTTTATTTCTTTTGAAAAACTGTTTAATTTGCTTTAGTAAAATCAATATTCCAAGGGTCTTATTCTAAATTTTATTCAACTGGATACTCAGTTATGTCCCAATATTTTTTGAAAAATAATCTTTCTTTTCCTCTATCATTTTGAATGTCCACAAGAATTACAGATAAAATATATTGATCTGCTTATGTATGAACTCTATTTCTTAATATGCTAATTTCCTTTGTGTTATGGTAGCATCACTATAGTGTTTTAATAATCACAGGTTTACATTCCACTTTAGTACCTGCTAATGCTTTCTAGTTCCCATGTGTTTTGAATATAAAACAGTGATGATTGGTCCTATATTTACCAAATACTTTTCTCAGAATACTGAGAACTCAAGGGAAGCTGAAGTTCCTCATTGCTGTTTTACTTTGTCACAGCCAAACCTTGGAAGCCATAAAAATTCCATGGCATATAGATGTGTAGTTTTTTTCTATTGCAGTGATTCTACAGAAATATAGGCTCCTCCCCAAATTTTGGTTCAGACAGTAAGACCATTGACACCATACGCACACCTCCCAAGAGAATATGAAAATATTTATTTTTTACCTATAATCAGGAAAATGTTCGCTCAATAAGCTGATTGTGGAGAAAGGATATCAGGGATAATTAAAATTGAATAACATAACCCTATAGATAGGAAGATAAGTAGGCAATAAAGAGATAAGATGGTATGCTTCCATTTATTGATTGTATTACATTGCATATGACAAGGCTGTTTTACATGATGTACATAAATTATCTCTTTAATTTGCACAATGCTCATGTAATACTACACTTATATTTCCATTTTATTAACATAATTAAAGCCTTCAATGGATTCAGCAACTTTCCACATCCTGCAGGTTATAAATTCTGGCTTTGAACTTTCATGCTATTTCCCTGTTCTTTTAAATTCTATGGCCAGAATTTTATTTATGAAAAATGCCATGCAAAGTACAAATAAAACACTAATAGACATACAGCCACTATGGATATCAGTGTGTAGATTCCTCAAGAAACTATGACTGGAAGTTCATTCAAAGCAGCTATTCCTCTTCTGAGTATTTTTTCAGAAAAATTGAAAACATCATATCATAGTGATATATGTGCACCCATGTTTATATCAGCACCATTTGTTATAGCCAAATCTTAGAAACAACCAAAATGTCCATCACTTGAGGAATGGATGAAAAAGATGTGGTATTTTTATACAAAGGAGTATTGTTCAGCTATAAAGACAAACTTGAAAACTTTTATAGGTAAGTGGATACAACTAGAGGCCATACACATAAGTCAAATAAATCAGACCCATGTGTGTAAATACTGTATTGTCTCTCTACTGTAAAAAACTGAAGGAAATAAAACTTGAAAGGTATAATAGATATAATAAAATGGAATGAAGTGAAACTTAGGGATTAAGATGAGAGAAAGGAGAAGAGTTAGGGAAAAAGAAGGAAGGAAGAATATGCAAATACACATACAGGATCACAGAGACGATGATGTTCATAATTGCCATTTTTTTATAAATGGCAATGAATGTTTAGAATTTTCTCCTTAAGTAACGGTGTATGCTGATATATGTGATCTGAGCAACTACATCAGACACAGCAATGTGTAATACAAAACCCATGGTTGAAGGCCTCTCATTTTGATCTTCAAAACGTGTACTGTCTGTAATGTCTTATCAATTTGCTCTCATTAAAATAAATTAAAATGAAAAAGGTAAAGAATTAGGATTGCTTGAAAGAAAGCATCAATATTCAATTACTCACTGAACCTGCCATAGCTATCTCTGCTAATCTGAGCAGCAAATTTGACAATAAAAGTAGATAATATAACAACCATTGTTAATTAGCTGTTCCTGTTTTGAAAATCTGGAACATATGTATTATTGTATGTTACCCTATTTCTGTCTTTTCTTTCTATTTGCTTTTCCTTCTGTTTTAGCTCTTCAAAATAATTAAAAAAAAAAAAAAAAAAGAAATACAATGTGAAATATGTGGTCAGTCTTGTGTAACATTATGTTTTCAAGGCCCAGGAAGTAGCTAGGGAAGCAGAGAGGTGTAAAAAGACCAAGAAGATATGAAAAGCAAATACTTGGTGAGGCCCAGGAAAAGAATACTAGTAGAATTAACAAAATCCCCAAACAATCTGTTATTTAGCATCAGACTGATGTTAATTTCTTTGTTGCACAATGGTTAATGGAAGATGTTAAAAGGCACCGAACCTGCATAACCAAGTGTTGAGAGCAGGGTGAGTTGTGAGCCCAACGGTTGGGGGCTAGCAGCACGGGGGGGTGGGGGGGGATTGCCTCTCTTTGGCACCAGGAAGTTTGGCTCAGCTGTATCTAAACATTTATACTCAGGATGATCGTCATCTGGGAGGTGTTGCAGCCAATAGTGGAAAGTGTGTGTATTTAAATTGCAGGCTTTACAAACCCTCTTCAGTTTATATTCCAACTACAAAACACCTGTTCTGAAAAGGAGTGTTAGAGGCTTTACGTAAGGGTTGAACTCAATCAAAGACCAGGTTTAAGACATCTTCTGTTCCATATTTTCCACATGAATATAAATGAGCTCTATATAGAAATCATGGTAAATGCACTATTTTAAGGTTAACAGAAGATGTTTACTTAAAATATTTAAACCACTCCGTCTATAAGATCTGCCCTTTGCTGAAAATAAACACTAGCCCATTTGATAGCTGCTCGTGCTTAAAAGGACTGAAGAACTCAAAATGGGTTGAGGCATACCCTTTAATTCCCTACAGCCGGCCAAATAGCTCAGCAGATTAAAGCGCCTGCAAGCAGTCACAGGGGCTAGGGGTTCAATTCCTGGACTCCTGTGTCTGCTCTGCCCCCACCCCCAGTGCTCTCTGAGACAGCAATTGAAACTTGGCACGGTGGTGCCTGCCTGTAATCCCAGCTCTTGGGAGTCTGTAAACAGGCAGATCACTATGAGTCTGATCTAGTAGTGAGACCCTGAAAAACCCTGTAGACCCTTCCCTAAAATACTAAATACTAAATACTACTACTACTACTACTACTAATAATAATAATAATAAATAATAATAATAAAATTCTCTGTAGTTATAATGAGGCAGTGCTTGGTCATCAATACTTCATTATTTGGAGTTTCTATCCTTTTTTTTGTTGTTGTTGTTGTTGTTTAGAGCACATAAATGTTTATGTTGAGCACCTGCGAGGTGGAGATGTTGCTCCTTCACTCAGAACACGTTGATAATCATGGGTAGAGCTCAAGAATCTTTCAACAACTTCAAGCTAAATATTTATTTCAAAACTGCTTATAAACAATTAACAAGTTATATTTGTTTAAAGCTCTATTTGTTTAATGGAAGTCTGAACTACATCACAGAGTACATATTTAAGTCCCCAAACATTATGAAACTCTAGCACTGAATTTGTCCTTTCCTAAAATATTTCCTCCAGTAAATCTTGACTGATGGCTCTTGGAAGATTTGTATCACCTGCAAGGTATTTTTACTTTATTCTTTAAGTAGGTCTTTGCCTGGAAAACAATTCTCTTTATTTAAATTATTGCCTAATTTTCCATAAAATTATAAGAAAATTGCAAATCTAAAGGAACCACAGAACTGTTAGGTGTGAAAATCTCATTAATCAGACTTAGATATAGAGATCTAAGCTCTGCCTTTTTATAGGCCAAAAGAATGAAATCCAAATATATTAAATTGTTTGGCCAATTTTAAACAATCAAGTTGTGACATAACTGTGTTTAGTATTCAGGGTTATCCAGGACTGCTTGACTCATCTAAAAAATATCCCTTTATTACTTTTTTCTTTCTTTGTCTTTTTGAGACGGAGTTTTGCTATGCAGTTAAGGCTGGCCTTGAGCTCACTTTTGTAGTCCAAAACTGACACTGATCCTCTGCCTCAGCCTCCCAAGTGCTGCCATTACAGGTGTGTGCCACCACACCCGGCCTCATCACTTTACGTCTTAATCCCTCAGTGTAACAAACAGTTACGCTTCATGTCCTTGGTGAATGGGAGATAACAGATGAGACATCTTATGTTTTTATGTATCTTAGCATAATAGTCATAAACACTTAAATATCAGACAATATAAAGCTAACTTTCCTTTCTGGGTTTAAGCCAAGTCCATTTGAAATAGTCTCTTCTTTTTATAATATTTAAATCTGAACTATTTAGTAATTGATCATTTGTGCAAAACTCCATGAAAATCCTACAAATACGTTTTTGTCTTCCTGTCGATAGTAACATGTAAGACTAGAGAAGTTTCCCTTTTTTTTCTCCGAAAAGTAAAGAAATTCACATCTAAACTGAAAATCAAAGAGCTTCTGATAAATTGCCACTGACGGTTTCTGCAAAAAGCTAATCTTTATTGAGGGTGTAATAAACACTGACAATTGATTCCAATAATGGAAAAAAAAAATAGATAAACTCATGTGCTAACCACTTCACAGTTATTATTCCATACTCCTTCTAATTTCTCTATACTTAATAATCAATTGTTTTCTCAGTTCTGTGATAAAATTACTGAGGCCGCTGGGTTAGATATAATACAGGCAGTTAGACAAGGCTAGGCCCTCAAAGGGAGCCAGTACAAAGGACAAGATACTTCACATCTATGGAAAAGACAGCAATCTCTGTGGGCCAGGCCTCGGGACAAAAGATCGAACAAAAGCATACCTTCCTAAAGATAAACATCAGGGTCTGATACTCTAAATAGGTAGCTATCGCCTTAAGAAAGCCAGAAAGAGTCACTAAACTAACACCCTAAAGGAGAAGCCCCTGTTCTGTATTCATGCGCACTTGCTTACTCTGTGACTCCCCCATTGATCCTAACCTAATCAATTTTCCTTGAGCAACTATGCTTGAATTCTTATTGCTCAACTATAGATTTGTCCCACCTCATGCCCACTGTATTAGTCAGTTTTATTAGAGGAACCCATATACTACAAGAAACAGATATAACACAAGATGTGCCAGTCACAGAGTTGGAGGAGGAAGTGTGCCGAGGGCATTCACACACCACAGACTGCAGGATTCACTCCCAAATCTGCAAAGGATGGCTGAAGAATCTGCATGGAAACCTGAAGGATTGAAGCTGGAGGCTGAACAGTCTGCGCTGGAAGGCAGGAGATTAAGTTCAAGTTGACTAGAGACTGAAGCTTCTCTGAGGAAGTGGAATGGTGAATTCTTTCTAAGCCCCTTTATATTGCCTTTTTGTGCTGAGTTACTCTGGGGCAGGGCACTCACAGCCCAGAGTGTGGAATGCTGGCTGATCCAGCCAAATCGACATAATGTATCAACCATTACACTCACTGCAGCCCAGGGTTGTCTCAAACTCGCACTGATCCTCCTGCCTCAACCTCCCAAGTGCTGTTATTACAAGTGTATGCCACCACACCCCGCTCACCTCATGGTTTTGTTCTAAAAAAATCTTAAAAATAGGCAGATTCCTTAGCGACTCACTCAGGTCCCCTTGTGTGCTTCTCTTGGACAAAAGCTTTCTTCCCCCAGTAAATTCTGCTTTTAACCTCCATTGTTCCAAAAATTCATTCTTTAGTTTGAGAGAACACAAGCACATCCCAGGTATCTTTGAGGTTGGGAGTTTCGTTCCCCTATATCAAAAATGAGTCCCACAAAATTATACATAGTTTACGGCAGACCCTGACTATGGAAGCAAGGTCTGGTTTTAGATCTCAGCTTTCCATTGCAGATGCAGCTTGGTGAAATTCAGGATCTCTGAGTCAATCAATGTACATGAGATAGACAGTTGAAGTGCCTTTGATAAGGTCCTACAACTCTCCCACCTTGAAATCTATGAGAACTAAACTGAAGAATTGTGGGCATAGTTTGGTTATGTCTTCCTCATAAAGTAGTACCCATAATTTCAAGACATCTCATTAAAATGCCCTACAATGGATTGTTTAGTTAGAATTCTCTTCATTTAGCTACGTCCTTCCACGTCCACGCCACAGGATATTAAAAGGCTCTGCTCTTGGCTGGGCTCCACAGTGGATCCCATTTTAGCATGAGAATGCAATTAAGTTCAGCTTCTGTGAAGGGAGCAGGCTTCTGGGAGTTTAAACAAATTAATACATTTGTTGGTTAGGAAAGGGAATTTTCCAGCTTCCTCTGTATATTTTTATTCTGCATCATGCATGCTTGTAGAGCTATATCATTAATTTTGCTAATGACTGATGAGAGGGAGGATGGTTGCCAGCTGGTCTGGACAGGCAGTGGGGCAAAAGAGAGCCGACTTTAGCGCCAGTATGTGGTAACTAGGTTCATTCCAGTAAGACGTTTGCTATTCAGTGAAGCTCCTTTCTCCTTGGAGTAGCTTGGTAAGAAATATGAGAAACTAGTCATAGGTAAGGAAAAGGGAAATTTTCTTTTTCCTGGGGCATCAGATGAAAATAGATCTTTTCCAATACAAACACATTAACTTTTGCCCTCTTTGTACATTAGTAGTTCCCCAGGTACCTAGAGACAAGACAGAATTATTTAGGAAGCTCTTTAAAAGCTCCCAAGTTCAGCTGGGTGTGTTGGTACAGGCCTGTGATCCGAGCTCTGTGGATGTATTTTATTCCTTTTTAAGAATTAATAACACTTTATTGTGCATACACATGAGATAATTATAGATTTACTTGAAACAATACAAAAAGATCCCACATAATCTTTCCTATCTCCCCCAAAGGCAATATCTTGCATTACTCTAGTAAAATATTACAACCAGCAATTTAATGTCATTACAAACCACTGAATTTATTCACCTTTTGCCATGGTATTCAATAGGTTCTGGCTCTCATATGAATTGCTGAATTATTGTGGTGGTCATCCAGTATGGCTGAAGCCCTTAAAACAACAGCTTATCTTCCCAAATACCAGCCCCCACTTCTCCAAATTTTCTTTTGCCTTTTCTGCCATCTCAGGCAAGACCCCTCAGACATTTCTAAACAGCCTCCTCAAAGTCCACCCCTAACCAAAGTTCATAAAAGCCCCAGATTTCTTTGTCTCAGCCAGGAAGATCTACCTCACTCATCTCCCCTCCCTTGTATTTGTGCCTTTGGAGTTAATAAAGGCTTTTTTTTTTTTTTTTTAATGTTTCTCATCTCTTCTCTGGTTCTGTGTAAAAGCTATCAGTGTTTAGAAATTCATTTATGTATATGTGCACATGTGTGTGTGTGCACTCCAATTTGTGTGTACACATGAGGGTCCATGCACATTTAGCTCTGTGAACTTTTATCATATGTGAAGATTCCTTATGCTACTCTTATGAAATAGGCACTTTCATATTTCTTTTTGATAAACACTGGTAATCATTAACATGTTCAGCATCCTGTGAGTTGATTAGTTCAAAATACTATCTAGTTGGGAAGCAGACAATGCACTTTTATGGCAGCAGCAAGAGAGAGGGAAGGGAGGAGCTGCAGCAGCTCCAGCAGCTAACTTCTCTTCCCCCTTCACATTGTAAGGCAAGTTACCTGTCTCAGTGCAGGTGAAGCACCCACACCCCCAATAATCAATCACAAACACCAGAAGCCTCCGTACAACTGCATGAGGCTTTGGGGGTACACTACACACAAAACATAACGTTATGCTTGTGAGCCCCCAAAGACTCATGCACATCCCTTTATGCAAAAGACATCTTAGTCCATCTCAAAGAACTGCCAACGTCCCACAGCTTCAACATTGCTGAAAAGTCCCAAGTCTCCCTCAACATCAAAAGTAAACTCACTGCTATGAGTCCCTGTACAAACGAAAAGTTAAACATAATAGGGTTTTTACCACATCACAGCACAGAAACATGCAGAAGGAAAAGGGAAAGGGGATTTATTATCTTTGAGGACATGGAGAGAATCTGGGGAAGGTAACAAATTCTCTGGTTTGGAACAAAGGGAGTGGATTTTATGGCCTTTTGCCAGGGCTAGAGTTTGAAGGGGATGTTTAGATATACCTGAAGAGCTTATTGGGGTCTTCCATGAAGTGGTGGGCAGGTAAAAGGAAATTGTACCTTGGGCTGAATTGCAGAAGAAGAGGAGAGGTGGTCTCTGGGAAGATAAGTTGTTGTTCTAAGGGCTTCAGCCATATTAGATGACCACTATAATAATTCAACAATTTATACTAGGACGAGAACATGTCAAAACACTTCCAACATTCAGTGGCAGAGGATAAAAATAATCACTCCAAAAGGTTCAAACAATAGGGGGATTACAGAGCATTGGGTCCAGCACAAGTCCAAAGTCCAGCAGGGCAAACATTAGGTCCTATAGTTCCATATGGAGCATCCAAAGCAATCTGTGGCAAACTGTGAACTCCATGTCACTCTACCCCTATGGCACTTCTGGTGGTTGTAGCTCCCATGGCTTCTCTCTTAGGCTGTTTTTTCTCCAACCTTGCAGTTTCCCTTAGATGATCCATGTTTTTGGTTTTCCAAACTGGGGTTTCCAATGAATAGGCTTCTCACTCATAGCTTTACACACTTAGGGGCTCACTGCTTGGCCTCCCAGCCTTTCTGAAATCAAAGCCTTCTTAATTTCAGAACTCCTGAATTCTCAATGTATCTAAAACCAGTACCATGTGGGTGAAGCCAAAGTTTGCTGCCAGCTGGAGCAGGGGCCAGGCTTTCTTCTGTCTTGGCCATAACAGTCAAGTGCCTCGATCTTTGAACACTCTGACCCTGATTCTGAGGAGCAAATTCTCTATGACATGCCATTCTGGAACCTGATATGGTCACTGCTACCATTCTGGAACATGAATCTCTGAGGCTTTTCCCCCAAGACTAAGTCTCTGACCTTTGCAATTCTGAGGCTGCAAAGATTGGAGATCTGCTGCTTTCTTTGATGCCCTCAGGCCATCCTTCACATTCTCTTGTTCTTCCTCAGCAATGGAGATCCTTTCAACTCTGTTGTTGTACAGCTTTATTGGATCTTCTATTCTGGCCAAACTCACACTGTAAATCTCCTTCGGGACTCTTTACTCTTGGTTCTCAACATAAATCTAGCTGAAAGGCCCAACAACAGCTATGCCACTCCCTCAATATTTGGCTGCTTTGAGATTTAGTTTGCCAGATTAATCAACCCATCACACTTAGTCTCAGGCAAAGTCTCTGAACATTAACAAAAATCAGACAAACTTTCTGTCAAGTCATAACACAAATCATCCAGAGTTTAACAACCAGTGCAGTCCTTCCCCAGAAGAAACCTTCCCAGCCTGCTCTTTACACAAAGGCTTTTTATCAGCCTTCTGGTCTTCTGAGATGTGAATATAATCTTCCACACAGAACAGCTGAAGCTATTCTGGCGCTTCTATAATAGGTGTCCTCTTCAAACCTTTCCTATCTCTTCCCATAAGCCATTCTGAAAAGCTTGTAATCTACATGGAAAGTTCAGCCATAGGAATGACCCCACTCCTCTGGTACCAAATTTAGTCTCAGTTGCTCTTCTGTGATTGCTGGGACAAATACATAACACTCAAAATGAAGGAAAAAAAGATTTGTGTAGCTGACAGTTACTGGAGGTTTCAGTCCACACTCAGCTGGTTCCAAGGCAGAGTGGCACAGGGCAGAAGGCAGACTTTCATGGTGGCTGAAAAGAACAGAGATCAAAGGGTGTGGTAGCAGCCCAGACAACTAGGTAACCTCTCTCCCCTCCTTACATGGTAATGCAAATTACCTGCCTGTTGCAGCATTTGCACACAACAATCAACTACACACTCTGAAGGCCATCCCATGACTGCAGGGGGCTTTAAGGGGACACCCATACACAAACCATAACATGAGGTAAGAGAATGTTTGACTCTAGCTAGCTGTTTCCTATAATTCTGATATGAATTGTATCAAATATATGATTGAATTTTTTTTTTTTTTTTGTGGGACTGGGGTTTAAACTCACAACCTTGCACTTACCAGGCAGGCATTTGTGCCACAGAGCTATCTCCCCAGCCTGTCTGATTGAATTTAGAAAGACATGAAACTTTCCTATTTGGAGTTTTTGAATCCACAAATATACTATCTCATGATTTACTTAGGTTACCTTAGTTTTTTTCACCAATATTTTATAAATTTAGCACATCAAGCATATATAGGGGCTGGGAAGATAGCTCAGTAGAATAAATGCATTGCCTGGCAAGTACAAGGGCCTGAGATCAATCTCTGGTTCCACTAAAAGAGAGATGAAAGAGAGAGAGAGAAAGAGAGTGAGAGAGAAAGAGAGAGAGAGAGAATATATAATCTAAGTTTATATCAAAGCATTTAATTTTCTCCATAATGATAATAGATCCTTTAGCACCATTATTATTTTTGTTTATTGTTACTACTTAGTAATATAGTTTTGTTTGTGGATTTTTATATTGGCATTTAGCTTAGCTTACTTATTATTTCTAGAGATTTGCCTTTTGGGGGGCATTTTCTTCGTTTTTTAGTAGATCCTGGATTTTCAACATGCTCACTCATGTCATTAGCAAATTTTGACTTTGATGTCTTTAGTTAAATACTGTGTATCCCTTATTTCATTGTTCCTCGAGTAGAATGCCCATTAGCATGTTGAATACAAATCATAAAAGCAAATATCCTTGCCTGGACCTCAGTATTAAGGAGAATACACTTCAAACCATCAAACGTATGGTGTAATTTTTTTGTTAGATTATTTATTTGTGAAGTATTTATTTATTATGAAGTAAGGATCGAGGAGCGGGTCACAGCGCTTCCCTTAACTTTCCTCTGAAGGCGCTTTAGACCACTGAGTCATCTCGCTGGCCCTTGATAGGAGATTTTAATGTGAGCAAATTGAACATTTTACATCTTCTTCAACATTAATTAATATAATCATAAATTTTCTTCTTTGGCTTATTGATATGGTAAGTTACATTGATTAAATATTGAATAAAAGTTACATACTTGGAATAAATTCTACTTGATTATGGACATAAATATTTATATATTTCTGGATTTGATTTGGTTAGATATTATATATATTTCTGGATTCGATTTTGTAAGGTAATGCTGCTTCCATCTATATTCATGAGGGATATTGGTTCTGATGTTTCTCCTTTTGTACACTCTTCTGACATTGGTTCCAGGGCAAAACTTGCTTCATAAGATGAGGCAAAGCACATTTTTACTTCTTCTGTTTCCTGGAAGATCTTAATCTTTGATTATCTTTCCTTTAAATTTTGATAGAATTACTCAGTTTAACCATCTGAGCCTGGCCTTATGTTTGGCAATGTTAGGGATTTAATTTTTAATTTTTTAATTTCATTATAATTTCATCTCTGATGTTTTACTGCTAGGTTTTTGTATAGTTGATCATGAAGTTTCTCACACTGTTCCTCTGTTGTTCTGCTCATGGCTTGAGACTGTGTCATGCTGTCCTAGTTTCCTCCTGATAGTAGTCGTTTGCTTCTTCTCCTTTTCTATCCATCAAGCCCTAGGTCCAACACATTCACTCTTTCTACTTGTGTTACATCTAAAATATTTAATCTGCTTTCATTTTCAGTGTTTCTCCTTCAATTCAGGTTCTGTACTGCTGATGTAAGAGAGATCTCTAGAACCCAAATAGCACCTCAATCATGACCAGCGTCGGTTGATCATCCTTCAGTGTGCAATAGTTCTTCATGCAAATAATTTAAATTGTCATGTAAGAGACTCCTTGATTCACTTTCCCCTGAACTTTTAGCTTGCTAAATGTGTTTAAGTCCCAGTACTTTAGTTAGATGAGTATACCTAAACGTTTGAAAGCAGATATGTGTGTGTGTGTGTGTGTGTGTGTGTTTTAGAGGTTTATCCCATAAGTCAATCCTCAGCTTAATACACCTACTTTCAACTGCTTGATAATTTTTTTTTTAAACTTGTCTCAGAGAAATGCCATCCTGACACATAGTGAGTAATTTTACTGAAATTGGGATAGAAGAATGAGTACATTCCACAATTTTTCTCCATGCTCATTTTACACTATGCCCAAACTGAAATAGACACTTGCTTACTAAGTATTTCTTATACAAGTGAATATCTCCCTGTAGATGGGCTAAAATGGGCCTTCTAAAACTTTTTAGGATTCTGGCTTGAGACTTTAAGTAGATAGTTTTTGTTATTTTGTAATTTAAAAAATGATTCAGCTATTCTTTCTTTTGAAATTGTGTGGTTCAAGTACAAAGTAGTACTTTATATACAATATGCAATTTCTCTTTCTATAAATCTCTGGACATTTCTCATACCTTAGAAGAGCTTTTTCTATCATACTTTTGTCTTTTATCAAGGCAAATTTGTTCACTTACTTAAGCAAGATCTGATTATATAGCATCTCATAATCTTTAAGGGTGATATTTGAATTCAGTCTTTATTTTCTTACATGTTACATAGCTGAGACTCTCCTCATCTGTCAGCAACTGATATCTAATGAAGATAATTTCCATCGAAATTATGGCTAGGCATTCTCACAGGTGGAAAATGAAATTATCTTGGCTGAAGAGCCTTGGCTTATATGTTTGGCAGACACTAATGTGTTCAGGAATAAATGATATAAAATATAACAAAAACAAGAAACTGAAATGGCCTCCCTGAGGGCTTTTCTTTCTTTCTTTCTTTCTTTCTTTTTTTCTTTCTTTCTTTCTTTCTTCTTTCTTTTTTCTTTCTCTAGGTTTTATCCTGTAGCTCAGAGCTCAGGCAGGCCTTGGACTCACTACAGAGCAGAGACTGTCCTTGACCCCACCCCCAGGACTCTGCCTCAGTGTTCTGACACAGCCATGTACATCCAGCTGAGAGATTCAGCTTCAGTGCAGTGTCCTCAACTAAGTTACTATGATAAGCCACATGTGCAAGATGTTACGCTGATGTTGGTTAAACTTTCTCCAGGAATTTGAACTGTTTGTTTCATAGATTTCATGATTTCTACATAATAAACTAATCGTTTGACCTTTCACTTTGCCTTCCTGGTATCTTAAAAGACATATCTTAAGAAACACGCTGGCACTTATATTTCAAAGTATTTCATGTTAAGTCTGTGGCTAGAGTTTGTTCAGAAGCAGACATGAAAAAAAGCCATTGGGTGCGATTCTCAGAGGACCTCGCACAATCTCTTTCTGGGTTCCCTCCGCTTTACCTTTCCAAACTCAGATTCATGGAAGAAAATGCAATCTCTCCATTTTCAAATAAGCACACCAGCAATTTTCCTGTTTTGGTTTTGGCAGGATTTACAAGTAAAATCGAACCCACCTGCAGGTGGGTGTGGGCAATCCTTTCTGCGTTTGCATGCAGAAAGAGAAAGGCGGGATCCGTTCCCCTGGGTCTAATGAGGAGTCTCTGCTTCCAGGAGCTTCGGGCAAAGTTGGGCAGCGGCTGCCTTAGAGCTAACGGTGCTTTCACTGGCTTCATGGCTGGACAGCTCAGATCACAGCTGACTGAACAATCTGTTTTCATTTTCTTCTATCTTTGCACCAGTAATGACATTCAATAGGTGTTTTTCAGGTACCCAGGGCAGCAGAGAAACAGGCAGAAGAAAAAAGGGAAAGGAGCTTTATTATCTTTGAGGACATAGAAAGAATTTGGGAAGATAGGTCATTCTGTGGATTGGAACAAAGGGAGGCTGAGGCTTTTATGGCCTTTTGCCAGGGGTGCAGTTTGAAGGGGATGTGTAGATATGCCTAAGGGAGCTGATTGGGGCCTTCCCTGAGGTTGTAGGAAGGGTGAAAGATAATTGTACACTGGACTGAGTTGGAGAAGAAGGGCGAGGTGGTCTTGGGGAAGACAGGCTTTCATTTCAAGGGCTTCCGCCACATTAGATGGGCACTATAATGATTCAGCAAGTCATGCTAGAGTCAGAACCTATCCATATGCAGCTCACAAGGCAAAGAGGGCAGGGCAGAAGGAATGCTAGGACCCGCCTCTGACAATCTTCATGGCTAATTCATCGGAACTGAAAACTGAACTAATTTCTGACACATGTAAAAGTACTGGCAAATGAAATGAATATATATGCTACTTAGCTGCTGAGCTACTGTTTTACATGAGCTTCCTTCGACCAATGAAATCATAGGATTTTGCTGGTTTTATTTTTAGTTTAATTTTTTTTTTCAGTCACTAATAGCATAGTCTTGATTTATTAAGCTATAATTGTATAAGGATTAATAATGTACATTATGAATTATACAAACTTCAAACTTTAAAAAAATTTCTCTTCTGTTGTTTCTTATAAACAAATTAATTTGGGATACGAAACAAATTAATTCAATTTGTTATGCTTTTCTCCTTGGTGAAAATTTAGAGAAGGTAAATAATGGTAAATTTATTTTTTATTCATCCAATTGAATTAGTAATGATACCAATTTCTTTTGGATTATACTTCCTTAATTTCTGTTATTCTACATTAGATCATTTCTGTATGGGTTTTGCATTTTAAAAATGTATGGGTTGAGAAGAAAAATTTCTTTATGGGTTGAGAAGAGAAAATATCATGTGTAAGTTCTTCATTTTTATATTTTAGGCAGATACACACACATTTACATATAGGTCGGACTTCTTTTTTACATTACAAAAGATGGATTTTCTTAGATTTTGAGGCATTTTGCTGTTAGTCATGGAGCTGTGTTTGTTTTTGGTTTGCATTGTCATTTAGTTCCTGATTTTATTATGGGCCACTTGGCACGCATTCTTAACTTATTCCAATCGACCTCTGGGTACCTAGTATTTTACAACACCTAATCGAATAATTGAATCACTTGGAAGCAATAAAAGTTTTGCTTTCTTTTTATTCAAATGTCTATATATTACGCTCTATTTCTCATCATTGGCTGAAATTCTGGAGAAATCCTAGATTATAGCAGGGATGGAAAGTGGGGTGGGCTTTGGAATCTCTGATGCTGTACACATAAGTTTGTATTGTCCAGATCAGCGATGTGGTTCTCCAACTAGTGGCTCATGCTTGGCCTCAGACTGGACAGAGAACTGGCCCGACTCTTCCCTTTTCCTGTGGAAGTCCATGATTCTGTTACTATCAGTTGATCCACACTCCTTCACTACACTTGCTCACCAGCATGCAGCTGGACTGTGACAGCTTTCCTCAAGCCTTTGTCTCACCCCAAGGTTATTGCATGGCTGCTCTTTGCACTGCTTTAATAAGAGCCACAGCTTAGCTGACACCTGTGGTGCTTTTCAGTTCCTGCTGCTATCTCCTCAGAAACCACCCTGAGGGATGCAGAGATTAGGGAGAGATCGAGGCCCACTATTAGAATAAAATGGTTAGCCTTTGTGAACACTGCCTGCAGATGCAGCAGTTCTGACTGTAGCCACGCAATTCTCATGGAAACAAGAAAGCTATGCATCAGGCAACTGCTTCTCTCCATGCTCCCCTTGAACTGCTGCCATGACGTCAATGGACACCCCACATCTGCTCAAGGAACTATCTGCTCTGACTGTAGCATCCTTTTTATATCTATCTATCTATCTATCTATGTATCTATCATCTATCTATCTATCTATCTATCTATCTATCTATCTATCTATCTGTTTATTTGTCTTTTTAAGACAAGGTCTCACTATGCAGTTCACGTTGGCCTTGAGTTGACATTTGTAGCCCTGGCTGGTCTGAACTCGCACTCCTCCTGCCTCAGCCTCCCAAGTGCTGGGATTACGGGCATGTGCCAACACACCTGGCTTGTAGCATCCTTAAATGTGGGCCAATCAACAGGCCTGGATTTGGACCAGTCCTAGACTTCTTACTAGGGTATGAGCAGCACCCCTCTCCCACTTCTCAGGCTGGACTAGAAGGGCTCTCTGTCATAGGCTGAGTCCACTAAGAATTGATAGAGTGCTATCTCCTGTAGTAAGGAACATCTAAACTCATGCCCATCATTTATGCAATTCCTTGCCATGAAAGCCTCTTCTTTGTTCCACGTTTGCTCAGAAGCAGCTTATTCTAGAGCAGGCTCCTCTGTCTCATTACCTGTGAATCATTTAGGGTTCTGATATTGACTTCAAACTTCCTTCATATGGGGCCAGGGAGATAGCTCTGTGGCACAAGTGCCAAAGTTCATGAGTTTGAATCCCAGTCCTGAAAAAAAAAAAAAAAAAAGAAAAAAACAAAAAACCTTCCTGCATGTTTTCAAACTTCCATAGGTTACAAATGACTTTGAACATTGTAATCATTGTAACATTATTACCATGATGGCTGATATCATAGAGAAACCCTAAATACACCCTTTCATGTAGTGTTTCCCACTATAATTTCAAAGCAATTCATTCTGGTATAGGTGCCAATAGCAAACCCAAAGGTCAACTTCAAAAGTTTTTTTTTTTTTTTTTTTTGAAAGAGGTGTTCCTATACTTTGTCCATCATCTTAAAATTCTCTGAACCTGTTCTTGTCCACCTACTGACTAGGGCTGGAGAACCTGATTTATTTTACACAACTATTCTATCCCCTCAGAGCTAATACATAGTTTTTGTTCTGAGATGGTTTCTATATAACATATGATCTCAGTCATTTCAGCTACCAGGTGTAAGATGTCTTACTGGTAGAATGAGAACTTGGAACTGGATACTATTTAAGGCTGTTCCAATTTTTTGGTTCTATGATGATTTTTTAAATTATCACATTATCTAATTCAAAGGGAACTAGATAACAATTCTTTGTCAGAGGTCTGGAATATTTCCTTAGTATCTTTGCCAATTGGCAAGCAAGATTCTACTTAACAATTCCATGAAGCAAGAAATAATTATTTCCTAAGGAAATTCGCTTCACTTTTCATTTTTCTTTTCTGTGGTAGTAAAGATTGAACCCAAGGTTCCATGTGGAACACATTCCAGCCCTTTACTATTATTATTATTATTATTATTATTATTATTATTATTATTATTATTATTATTATTATTTTGAGATAAGTTCTCACTGAGTTGCTAAGTTGTCCAAGCTGGCAATGAATTCATGATTTCTCCTACCTCAGCCTCCCATAGTGCTGAGATTATAGCCCTGTGCCTCACACTGGGCTTGAATCAAGCTTTAAATTATTCCAATTACTACAATGGATTTTCCACTTGTAAAGATAAAGTTGGCTGTCAAAGCACTTCCAATAATTGGCTTTCATTCTGCATAGAATTTCATAAGGGAGGATTGAGTTTTGTGATGAATAATAATGTTAAAGCCAGAGAAGTCTGATGACTAGGGTTCATAGGACTTGGCAAAAATTACTTCATATCTGAGAACTTCCCTATATTCAACTGTAAACTGAGAAGAATAATAGCCATGCAAATACTGTCAAATTCATATTACTTGGTTTAGTGAAATTCTGTATCATTTCTAATTTTATTATGACTTGCATTCTGTTTAAAAATAGGAAATAAAAATAAAAATGATTATTAGAGAAATGAAATGTGAAAAATGTATGTCCCCCTTTGTCCTTACTGTTTTATTTTAATCGCTTGTTTTTCACCATTGAAAGATAAATATATATTTTCCCCAGTCATTATTCATCTGGTCTAAATATCTACAGTATATTTAATATTTAATTCTTCACACTGTAGTAGATTATGATTTTTATTTATATTTTAATCATTTATTTATTTAGTATAGTGTCTTACTACACAACTCAGGCTTGTAGCAATCCCCCTGTCACAGCCTCCCCAGCACTGAGATTGGAGGTGTGTGCCACTACACCCAGTTTCAGAGGTGGGCTCAGAGTGGGCCCAGCACAGCATGTGGTATTGGGGGTCGATTCCTGGTCCTTGTACTTTCCAGGTAGGCAGTTAGACCTCAGAGCTATGATGAATGTTTTCCAGAGTCATTCCATATAAATTTTGGGAAAAAATAATTTCACAGTTAAATTGTGGTGAGGGCTTCTTTGAGGCCTAGCCTTGCCATGCAAACTGGTTATTGTGTGTGGAAACATAGCTCCGTATGCTTCCAGCCACAGTTCAGGCCTCAGTGGTCCTGTGTGACATGGTGGCACTCCAGGGCAAGACCACATCAGCCAAAGACAACCTGATTCCTTGAGAAATGAGTAATGAAAAAAGAGAAAGTTTGCCTGAGGGAAGGGAGAAATTTCTTATTAACCTGCCATCATTCCCCACTGTCCTCACCAACATAGGATCCTTGGGCCTGGAGAGAGCTCAGTGATCTAAGCCCCTGCCTCACAAGCACAAGGATCTTGGATTTGATCTCCAGTACCCCATGCCAAACTGCTCCAGAACCCCAGGAGAGTCATGTTGGCCACTGAAACTGGGCATGGTGGTACACACCTGTAATCCCAGTGCTGGAGAGGCTGAGACAAGAGGATCGCTATGAGTCTGAGCTGCATAGCAAGACCCTATACCAAATAAATAACATATTAAGAAAATGCGTAAGATTCTCATTAGCTTAAAATGAGGATCCAGTCCTCTGATAATCCCATCATTCTCCTCAGTGTAAACATGCTCAGTACATACTGAGATTCTGGCTGCCCCATGGCCTTCTGTTCCCATGAAGAACTGATCAGCCAAGATCCCCGTTATCTCTTGCGCTTTCCTTTTGCCATGCTCTGTAACACCCTTCAGCAGTTGGGATGCACTGCAGGGGTCTCCAATGAAATGTAATCATAATGTATAATTAAATCATGGAAAATAAAATAGTTGGTTCTGGGCCCTAAATATTGCACTTATAAGTCTGTCTTTGTAGGACTTGAATAGATTTTGCAATGATTTCTTTCTTTAACTCTATTGAGCTCTCACAGTTTTCCACTTGGGTTTATTGCTGGTGTGGCTCATTTTTTTTTTTGGAGCCAGTATCAGAGTTTTTTATGCAAAAACAAACAAGCATACTGACATGTGTTTTAATACACTAACATAGCATTATCTGCTTTTGAGGTGAGAGCAAGGCTTAGACTGAACCATCACCCTCTGTGTCCACATGATTCAACTTTGGCCTGGATTGATTTTTTTTTTTTTTTCTTTTTTGCATTTTGTATAGGGCCTCACTATGCAACTCCTACTTGTAGTGATAATCTTGTTTTCTAGCCTCCCAGTGCTGGGATTACAGATATGTGCCGCCATGCCTGGTCTTGGTCTCAGGCTCGCTGCACCCAGAGGCAAGGCCAATGTGGCATGTGATGAGGGGGATCAAATCCTGGTCCCTATACTTGCTTAAGCAGGCATTTAGTCTCCTGAGCTATCTTGCCAGGTCTGTGTAAATTTTTCAAGTAATAATTTTGGTCCCATGAGCAAAGTTATAAACAGAGCATATTGTTTCAAGTGTTCGGCAATTGGACAGCCAAGTTATCAGTGTTATTTTAGCACAATCAAAAGCACAGTGAAGGCTGCTGACAAATACCATCCAAAAGAAAAGTAAGCTTGTAGAAATATCGCGGTGTGGACTCCTGTGTTTTTATTCACCAGATGTGACTTCTGACTCTTCTTTGAAGGCAAAATGCCATGAAAATACATGTTTTCCCTCTATTCACAGCACCTAAGCAGTCATGGCAGTGCCACTAATGACATTCACACTAAAAAAAAGAAAAAAAAAAAAAAAAAAACCTTCTAGAACTGCTTCAGAAAGTGGGAAGAATGGTGGGCTAAGTGAATTTAAAATGAAGGGGATATTTGGAGGATTCATGACAATGTCTATTTTACTGTAAAAATATTTTTCATTTAAATGTTCATTGCATGTCTTGATCACACCTCATAAATTTAGGATCTTTTTAATACCCAGTTGAAAAAAGTAACCTGGTATGAAGCTCACCAAGGCCATGGCTTGTAGAATGGTGAGCCATTGCTCTACAGAACATGCAATTGCAATTTCCTCTCAAAAATAAAAATAAAAATAAAATGAAAAACTGGTAAGTAGAATATTTAATTGTTGAAAATATCTAAAGTAGACAAAACTATAAAACATGACTTCCTGGGAAAAATATTTTCTCCAAAAAAGAGAAAGTCATAAGCAGTATCACCCACAAAGGGCATCCAGAAACCAAGGAAGGAGAAACTAAAAATTTGATGGTTTGCAAAAAAGGAAGGCTAATCCCACAGACAAAATAAAATGGAAATTTGAACAACACTTCGGGGTATGTATATATATGTGTGCATGAAAGAGGAATATAGAGACTATCTGCACAAAAAAGTGATTAAGTACAGTATGCTCAGGATGCATAGTGTCCTAAAATAAATCTTTGAAAATACAATTAAATATGGAGCTTAAACTATAAGAAGTATAAAGAAGTTATTTAAAAATTCTCATTTTTCTAGTACGACACAAAATTTTAAGATTTAAGAGATATCAATAAATAAACAAAGGGCAGAGAGAAAAAGCAAGAGAGAGAGAGAGAGAGAGAGAGAGAGAGAAAGGTGGGGGAGACAGAGACAGAGACAGAGAGACAGAGACAGAGACAGAGAAACAGAGAGAGCCTACCTCTGTGTAACTTGTGAATTTTCAGAACATCAAGGATATGCAGAAATTGTTGAACATTTTAAATTCCTGGAAAAAAAATACTAATGTCTTACAAAGAACTGTAACAGGCTGCAGCCATACTCATCTTGCCATTCTGGATCCCACAGCTATATGTGTTCTCTAAGGTTTTCACTGACTTTAGGAAAAAACAGAAAGTATTTTACCTAAATTTTGCAATCAGCCAAAGTGTCACTCAAGGCAAAATTAAAGCCATGTTCCCTTGTGCTCAAGGATACCAAAGCAGTTGCCTTCCACACACTCCTTGTTACCCGGCCATGTACTTGGTAGTAATAAACCTGGGGAAGAAACTACCCCGAATTAGATTCCTTCTGCCTGCCTTCTAACTCTGCATTAACTTGATCCTGTTAGATTTATGGAAAAATATCCCAAAGCTTCCATGTGGATTCTGACATTGCATGAATATATATGGAAGAAATCCTGATTAAAGCAAATGGAGTTGATGCTTAACTTAATAAACTGTTGTTCACAGCAATTCTCAAGTGGTGTCAGCAAAAATCTAGACAGTTCAAAGAATGGATGCCTGATTCATTAGAGTGGATTTAGCAAGGCCCTTTCTGGGGCACAGGTCTGTTCTACTGGGTCGTTACTACCCCTTTTTTAATGTTTTCTTGTTTCCAGCTTCAGGTCAACCCTCACAATTATTTTGAATTGGTGGAATTGTGGTCCTTTTATTGCTTGAATGTTTTATTAATTTTTTCATTCATTATGAAAAAGAATGTGACTGCACATATCCTGGGAGTAAAAAATTCAAGGAAATAATCTCATCTGAGTTATATCTGATGTGGAATCATGCAATCCAGAAGCCAGGCTATCATGAACCATGAAAAGAATAAGCTTTATTAAAAGCTACTCAAAGTTACAGGAAATTGCAATTAGGCGGGTGCAGTACTAGACATTTCATAAGACATTTCCATGAGACGTAAAGGCAGATTTCCGGTCCTTTTATGACTCAAGTACAGTCTGACTCTACTATATCTTAGTTAACAGATTTAAAGTTAAAATATGTTAATAATAAATGTTATTAAAGTATGTCCAGACTGTTGTCACAGAAAATGGTGAAGCAAAGCAGAGTAAAACCATTTGTCTGCTTTAGCCAGCGAATGGACAGGAAAAGGAAAGTATATATCAATAAAATCTGTTAAAAGAATTAAGTGGCTTTGCAATGTCAAGGGTAAGTTTAAAAATGACTTTTGTTTAGGGTAATTGTGTTGTCTGAAAATTCAAAGCAACTTACAGTGAGGAAGAGCACCATGGATATGATTTTTTGTGCCATGGTATGAATGTAGATGTTTTTCTAAGTTTAGTTGTAGAAGGTACAATTAAAAATGTCTTTTAATGTCATTTTATAGAATCCTATCAGGAATGAAGGTGCTTGTTCAGGAAAATGTGATGGGTAGACTTAAGATTTGGATATTGTTCTGCTTCTAAATTTTTGCTGTAGGTTTTTGGTTTACTTGTTGCTTTTGTTTTGTTTTGCTTGGGAACACTAGGAGTAACGTACAAGTACTTTGTCATGGAAACTTTATTTAGAGGTCACTTTATGTTAATAATCAAAATAGAAGTTGATAAGAAATTACTGACTTTCTAAGACAATGGTCTTGAAAGAGCAGGCTTAAAGTTTCAGGTGGACCAAAGAACTTGAAGAGGTCTTGTTATACTATGGGGTTCAAGAGGTAAATACACCTTGAGGCATACTTTTGATTTGAAAAGGGAAAGGTATTTGTTTAGATCTAATTTTGATATCAAGCCCTGAATCAGAAAAATAAAAATAATGTGAGGCACTGTTTTATTCTCATGAAAATCATTAGAAAACCATAGTGTCTGGCCATCAGACACTATAGTAACATTCTATGTGGCAATTCACAGTTATTTCCACATCTATGTTATTGGAACCTTTCCTACATGCGAGTGAATTTGCCACTTAATGTTTGGTTACTCAGTGTAGAAGTTTCTAAGAGTCCTTGTGTTTCTACTACTTTTCAGTACAATAAAGAAAATGAAGTTCTAACTACTTCTTGGGTAAATAATTGTAAATGTCCATGATTAGAATATAAAAGCGTTTTTATACTTAGTAGCACTAGAATCTCAGTATGGCAGCTATTCTGGCTCCAATATTCACATGACTAGAGACACTGCGTTTAAGTGTTCTCTGCTTGGGTTTCCCCATTTGTAAAATGAACATTATGGCATTTCATATTTCATAAATATTACACAAAATTTAGTAGGTAAAATAATTTTTGAAATACTTGACAACTAATTATAGTATGACAAATGTTAAATTGTCATTATTTAGATACAAACATATATATTGTATAGCTTGAAATAATGACCTGATATAATAGCCAAGGAACTGCATGAGATCACTACATAGGACAGAGCACTTATAAGTATGTGTTATGATTTGGCAAAGCCAATATGACAGTTTTTTGGGGGAAGAGAATTTTGTATATGTCAAAAGTTTTCAATTCATATTGTATCTGGCCTTATAAGTTGTAGTGAAACTGTCTCATTGCTATTTCTTTCACATTAATATTAATAAAATTAAATTTAAAAAATGTTTTAGTTTTAAGGAATTCAAGTTTTCAATGACGGAGAATTTATTTAGGTAAATATGATAAGTTGTGTTTCCTTACTCCTCCAATTCCTGAAATGACCAAAACATGTGCAGGCACACAAAAGACAAATGTATATTTACTAGACTGGAAATATAAAAATTTTTCTGCAAAAGGAAAATGGTGTGAAAATCAAGAGAATCAACAGAACATGAAATATAGAACCCAAAATGTGAAAGATTATAAAATATAACTTGCACATTGATGGACTCCCTTTCTTAATGGGGTCTGTTTGGCAATTCCTAAAATTCAACAGAAACCAGAGTAGCTGAAGAAGGTTAATTAAGCAAGCACTGAGCTTGGAATGGATGTCCCCTATCTATTTATACCCCATGAGGTCTACGGGTGGCATTATCCCCCACCCCTCCACAGGTCCCTGCTAAACAAAGATAAGATTAGCATAAGGCTGAGCTTTGCTATGAGCTCTGTGACTGAAATGTTAAGTAGAGTCTTAGTCATCTACGGTCTGTCTTGCTCAGTCAGAATGATGTCTTACACTTACTTAATTAGAGGAAATCTGACTTAGAAGATGGATAGAAAGAATTTTGAGCTGGAGAATAGTCCTATTTGTATGTTGGAGCAAAACTTCATGTACCCCGTTCTCTGCTGTGGGATGCACACTACTAAGATAAGAATGTGACGACTATCCAGTAAGTTCAGAAAGATTAGACCAGTTGCTTATTAGTGGTAATCAACTCTCTATCACTATAAAAACTACCTGAGACAAATCAGCTTCTACAAAGGAAAGGTTCATATAAGCTCAGAGTTCTTGAGCTGCATGCCAGGGGTTGATTTGTCCAATGATTTGGTGCCTTCGCTAAGACTTTCATGTTGCAGGTGGGCATAAGAAGAATCCTTTATCTCATAGTGGCTGAGAAGTGAAAGGATAAAGCAGGATGTGGTCACACTATTTCCTTCCAG
Organism: Myocastor coypus; assembly: GCA_004027025.1. NCBI lineage: Eukaryota > Metazoa > Chordata > Mammalia > Rodentia > Myocastoridae > Myocastor > Myocastor coypus. Next base: position 47,008 of record PVJA010001070.1, on the reverse strand, counting down.
GTCAGACCCCAATAGTGTAACTTCTTTCCATGAGCCGCTACTGCCTAAATGTTCTACCACCTGCTGATAGCACCATAGACTACGAACCTGCTATTATTAAATGGAACTTTATGAAATACTACAGATCAAGCTATAACATTATCTAACTTTAGTCTTTGAAGAGACAACTTTATCAGCCATCCAAATTTCAGTATATATTATGAAACAATTTCTGTCAAAGCCACCATTTTCAAATAGTTCTCACAAACTAGTCCTAAGAATTAGTTAAAAAGCCCACTGTACTCATTAAGCACAGATAGGTTATGCCAAAGTAACAAATAAGCCACTAGGATTATTAGAAAATATAAACATGGATGTGTTTGTGTGTGCATACGTGTGTATAATTAGAGAACATTGTATGGATTAGATTTCAGAAATGATAATGACATGGGTGAGAGGAAAATTGTTAGGAAATGAATGCTGAATAATGAAATTTATGAGGGTAAATTAATGCACATGAACAATGACATCTTCCAACATCTGTTTAACGGAAGCTTCAAAATTGAAGAAAGAATAGCATGGATTAGAAAGATGTACCATCTGTAATAGGAAAACGTGCTGAAAACTGAAGAGATATATCTGCACATTAAAACTTCACATTACAATGGTTTATCTAACCAATCAAATAAATTGGAAAGGGATAAGACTGTCATCTAAAGCTATCATACTTCCAATATTCTTTTTTTTTTTTTTTTTTTTTTTTTTTTTTTTTGTGGGACCAGGGTTCGAACTCACGACCTTGCACTTGCCCAGCAGGCACTTGTGCCTTGGAGCTATCTCCCCAGCCCCCCAATATTCTTATAAGAAAAAATAAAAGTGATCAGCATGGGTCATTTTTGACTTCTATTTTAAGCATCCCATGTATAATTTCTAATGAATACAAAACCTAAAAATATTAATGATGAAAATAAATTATGGATTTCTTTTAGAAAAGATAAATTGCAAACAAAGTGAAACAAGCAAACACGTGAATACTAACATAAGATGCCACCAAAATGCGACACTTGGGCATACTTCGGGCTGAAGATACTTGAAGAGAAATGGAGTGCAAAATCTTCTTTTCTCTCTACCCCTCCACTTTCTGAGAACCTGACATAAATTTAGAAAAGTGAGGTAAGGAAAAAGGTTGACCACAGGAGACAAATACAGACCCTCAAAACTCATGGATTTCTTCAGAGGAAGCCACATAACAAGATTTATAAACTAATCCTTATCAATGGTCAAACTGCTTCCTCCCTCTTAAATTTTCTCTCAAACTTTCCTGCCTTCTAGATCCTTGATAAAATTCCTTCATCTTTTTTCAATTTAATTAACTTTAGTATTTTTAAAGAGAATTCAAACTAATAGAGAAAACATTAGAAATGATATGAAACTTCACTACACAAAATAATATGAATTTGAAAATATTTGTTATATAGTCTTGCCTTTAAATTAATTATTTAGATTGCCAGATAACATGCACATAAGATGGGGGGGGGCGAAAGTTCTAAGACACTAAAAAGTAGAAAAAATTTAAGCATTAGTTACTCCTTTCAATAGACCAGCAGAAATAAACAGTATAATTATCCAAGCCATCCTGCCTACATACATAAATATACTTTTGACCCCACCCTCCCTCCGCTTTCCTTTTCCTCATTCTAGTTTTTCATTCCTTTTGAGCTGACTATTTCCCATTTCTCAATATCTATTGTACTTTTTAAATTTTATTTACTCCTTCAGGTTCTTACACTAGTGAGACAGTGGGATATTTGTACATGTGGTCTGATTTATTTAACTTAAGAATATATTTTCTAGTTGCATCTATTTATCTCTAAAAGCCTCAAAGGTATCTTTCTATAGCTGACCAATACTCTGTTATATAAAAAATATCACTTCCTCTTCATCCATTCATCAATTAAAGGGCATTTGGGTTATTCCCAACATTTAAGTATGAAAATTTTCAAGGCTATAAATATGAGTGCACATATTGATATGGTGTGTTGTTATCATTTCATTTGGAAAAATATTCAAGTGGAAAGTAAGTAGGTTAAATGAGACCTAGGTTTTTCAGAAATCTGTACACTGATTTTCAAGTGTAACAGTCTACACTCCCACCAACACTACGGAAGGGTTCCTTTTTTTCCGCAGCCCCTCCAACATTTATTATTGGTTGGCTTCTCAGTAATAGCCATTTTTTCTGGGGTAGGATGGAATCTCAGTGTTGTTTTAATTTACATTTCTTGAGTGACAAATGACGTTGAGTATCTTTTAATATATTTACTTGACATTTGTATTTCTTTATCTGAGAAGTATATATTTGAATCAGATGACTATTTTTGGATTGGGTCTTTTAATTTTGAGGCCCTGAGTTTTTATGGTTCTTCATATGTTGTAGATGGAAAGTCATTATCAGAGGGATAGTTAGCAGTAATTTTTTTCCCAATTAGTGGATTTTCTTTTTATTCTATTGGTTATTTCTTTTGACATGCAGAAACTTTTCAAAAAAAAAAAAAAATGAAATCCCAGTTTCTTTTGTGTTTTTTTGAGTTATTTCTCATCCAGTTTGGTTTTTTTGTTTTGTTTTGTTTTTCATGAAGTCTCTACCTATTCCTGTGTCTTTATAAGGACCTGCCAGATAGCTCAGCTGACTGAAGTGCCTGCTTAGGAAAATGCAGGGACCTGGGTTGGATCCCTGATGTCTGGTGCCAGCCTCACCTCTGGAGTGCACTGAGATGGTCACTGAGACTGGGTGTGATGGCACATGCCTGTAACTCCAGAACTTGGGAGGCTAAAAGCAGAAGAGTGAGTGAGATCCTGAACACCGTGTACTAAATATATTTTTAAAAACTAACTTCTTTTTCCTCAAGAACATTTAGTGTTTCCATTTTAATATTTAATTATTTGATCCATCTTGACTGTAGTTTAATGCATGGTGATAGATATGTGTCTTATTTTAGCCTTTGGCATGTGAAAAGCCAGATTGTCCAGCACCATTTATTAAAGAGGATATCTTTCTTCCAGTGAACATTAGTGAAAATGTTTGGCCCTTTGCCAAGGATTCTCTAGTCTATTCCATTAATGCTCAGGTCTGGTCTGTTTTTCTACCAGTACCATGCTAATGTTATCATAGCAACTTTGTAGTATAATTTCAAGTCTGGGATTGTGATGTCTCTTGCTTCACTTTTCTATCCAAGGACTGCTTTTGCTATTCCGGATCTCTTCTTTTTCCAGACGAATTTTAGGAATGTTTTCTCTAGATCTGTGGAATATATTAATGGTATTTTAATTGGGATTGCATTCAATCTGTAGAACAATTTGGAGAATATGGTGTTTCTTTTCAATGTTGGTTCTTTCTACCCAGGATCAAGGGATATCTTTCCAATTTCTGAAATTTTCTTTGACTTCTTTTCTTATAGTATTGTAATTTTCACTGCATAAATCTTGTACTTACTTTGTGAGATTAGTTCCTAAGTATTTTATTTTCTTGAATGTTATTGTGAAAGGAGTGGATTTCCTAATTTCTCTCTTGTTGTATTGTTTATTTGTGTGCAAAAATGCGACTGATACCTAAGGGGAGTCACCTAGAGTGAAAACATTCTCTCAGGCTTTCACAGAGAGCAAATTGATCAGTCAAGCAACGGCTGTGACTCATCCAGATGGCTGGCACTGTCAAAAGATCTACAAAATGCTGTACATAGTTTCAGGGTAAATCCTGAGGGGTTTTGACAGACCTTGTCAGATATAAAAGTTACATTTGTTGTTATATAGGACATGCTTTAACTTGGTCTTAATCATCCAGCAGAAAAGTATAACCACAGCATAAAAACTAAGGCCATATTAATACGCTGACTTATAAATGACTCAAGTCAACAACTTCCAACATAAACAGTTCTGAACAACTAGTATGAAGACAACAATATGCAATATATTAATTATTGTAACTGTTCTGAAACTATCTCATGGTTACTTCTTTGTCATTAAAATTAATGAAGTTTTTTTAAATGCTATAGATTTTTGAGGGTTGACTTTGTATTCTGCTACACTACTTAACTTAGTTATTAAATCTACAAGTTTCTTGGTAGGTTTTTAGGAGTCTTCTATGTATAGATTAACATCAACTGCAAATAATGATAATTTCACATATTCCTTATCACTTATTATTGCTTTTATGTCTCTTATTTAATTGCTCTAGTTAGTGTTTCCAAAACTATATTGACAGTGGATATATTTGCCTTGCTGCTAGTTTTAAAGTGTAGGATTTCAGTTTTTGTCCATTTAGTATGCTGTTGGCTATTGGTTTGCAATAGATGACCTTTATCAGGTTCAGGTAAAGACCATCTACTGTGATTTTCTGTAAGGTTCTTATCATAAATGAATGTTGAATTTTTGTCAAAAGCTTTTGCTGCATTTATTGAGATGACCACGTGATTTTTATCTCTGGCTCAGTTGATGTGGTATATTACACTTATAGATTTTCATATATTGAATAATCTCTGAATTGCTTGGATGAATCCCATCTGGTTATGATGTATAATCAATCTTCTTGATGACTTTCTGAATCAAGAAGATATAAAAATTTGAATAACTCAATTTCAATGAATGAAACTGAAAACGTAATGAAAAAAAACTTAACAACAAAGAAAATCTCAGATCCTAATGGATTAATAGATGAGTTCTACCAACATGAGAGAAATATCCAAACCCCCAAAAAGAACAAAGGTCCAAACTTCCTTATGTATATAGATGCAAAATCCTTGATAAGATACTAGCAAATGGAATTCAAAAAAATCATCAAGAAGATTTTACACTAAAACCAGGTGGGATTTGTCCCAAGGTTACAGGGATAATTCAACATATGCAAATCAATAAATATAATACACCTTATCAATAGAACCATTCTCAAAAAAATACATGATTGTCTCAATATATAGTTGCAAAGAAAGCTTTCATGATAAAAAGAAAAACTTACAGAAGTTGGAATAAATGGTTTTTATATTAGTATAATAAAAGACACATATGAGAAATTAACAGCCAACACCACACCAAATGGTCAAAAGCTTTCACTTTAAAATCAGGTCCAAGATAAGGATGCCCACTATCACTACTCCTGTTCAACATGGTTCTGGAAAAATCAGTCAGAAAAATTAGACAAAAAAGAGAGAAATAAAAAGAATAAGTACAGACAGGAAAGGAAGAAGTTAAGTATGTCATTATTCATAGAACAAAATGATATTCTACATAGAAGACACCACAAACTCCACAAGATTACTAATCTTAATAACAATATTAACTTATATGGATGGATGCAAATTCAATCGTAAAAATCAATAGCATTCTTGTATACAAAGAACAAACACTGGGAGAATTAGGGAAGCCACACCCTTTGTACTAGCATCCAAAAACCAAAAAAACAAAACAAAAAACAAAAAAAACCTTAGGAATCAAACTAACAAATTAAGTAAAACATCTATACATTGAAAATTACAGTAATCTAAAAAACACGATTGTAGAGGATATCAGAAAGAGGAAAGGTATTTCTTGCTCACAGATAGGAAGAACTAATGTATTGAAAATGGCCATACCCCCAAATTGCTAAACAGACCATTTGAATTACAAATGTCATTCTTTTTTTTAACCCTCTATTCCATTCAGCTTCAAAGTTAAGAAAAACAGTGAAGTCTCACAACTTTTTTTCTTCTGAACTTTTATTAATACACTGCCAAGAACCAAAGCTTGGAAGACAAGGATATCACTGATTCACAAGTTCATTTACAAACTCTAAAGCTATTACTGACTGCAATCCACAGGGCAATTCCTAAATTGTACTGCCTTTCCTTTTCTTGTTAGCCAAGTTTTGTTGTTGTTGTTGTTGTTGTTGCTGCTGCTGCTGCTGCTGCTGCTGTTTGCTCAAGATTAAAGCTTTTAGTTCATGGTGTTTGGGCCTATAACAGTTTGGAAAAAAAAATTACAACCACTGTGAAAATCACTCCAAAGTGTATCTCAACATTTTTAAAGGTTAAAATGAGTTCAGTTGCTCTCTTTAATTGTATGCCTTAGTGAGCAGTGCTTTTAGCCAGGGACAGAGCCTGGACTGTTCCCATATGTGGAGAAAGCCTACTCCCTTGTTGTTTATGGTCAGCAGAGATGGGAAAGTATGGGAAGCTTCACAGGAGCACGATCTCATGTGAACTCCAGCCCAGAGAAGCTGGATACTACACAGAAAATATTCAACCCTTATGATGTTTATCTGTCTTCATGAGCTCGCTTAGGCCCATTCTACTCCCAAGAAGGCATCCCTCCTGCCCAGTTTCCCTATGGGATTCTATAGAATAGTTTTTTGTTAGCAGACTTGCTAAAATAAGTAGTTTGGATATAAATATTGAGATAAAATCAAAGATATGTATTCCATCACAGGATTTTAAGGGAAACTAAAAATATTTGAGAAAGAAGTCCCATCTTTGAAACTACTATATAGGCTGGATTACTAACATTATTTGAGAATCAGTGGAAACTAACCATTTGCAAGTTTGATAGTAGATAGTTCAACGCAAGCCTACTGACAAAGAAAAGTCCGGGACCTGATGGATCCACCTCTGAATTCTACAAGAAATTTGAAGAATATATAACCCCAGTACTCCTCAAACTCATCAATGAAATTGAAAAAGAAGCAATCCTTCCAAAATCATTCCTAGAGGCAAGTATTACACTGATACCAAAACCAGAAAGAGATGTAACTAAAAAAGAAAACTACAGACCAATTTCTCTCATGAACATAGATGCAAAAGTTCTCAATAAAATCCTAGCCATTAGAATACAACAAATCATCAAGAAGATTATACATCACGACCAGGTAGGATTCATTCCAGGGATGCAAGGATGGTTCAATATATGCAAATCTATAAATGCAATACACAATATCAACAGAGCCAAGACCAAAAATTACATGATCATCTCAAAAGGCCTTTGACAAAGTGCAACACTCATTCATGTTCAAAGCCCTACAGAAAATTGGAACAGAAGGCCTCTACCTCAACCTGACAAAAGTCATCTACAACAATCCAACAGCTAGCATAATTCTAAATGGGGAAAAACTGAAGTCTTTTACTCT
>PVJA010001070.1:0-39782 GCA_004027025.1 Myocastor coypus | reverse complement strand
AAAGAAAATGAAATACTTAGGAATCAACCTAAGGAAGTAAAAGACCTTTTCAATGAAAACTATAGTACTCTGAAAAAAGAGATCTTAGAAGATCTCAGAAAATGGAAAGATATTCCCTGCTCCTGGGTAGGAAGAACCAACATTGTGAAGATGGCCATACTCCCTAAATTGTTGTACAGATTTAATGCAATTCCTATGAAAATACCATCAACATATCTCACAAAACTGGAGAAGTCATTCCTAAAATTTTTTTGGAACCAAAAAAGACCCAGAATTGCAAAGACAGTTCTCGGCAATAAAGGTACGGCAGAAGGCACTACAATTCCTTTTTTTTTTTTTTTAATGGCCGGCTCAGCCTGCCCTGAGGGCAGGGCTGGCGCAGCATGTGGTGCCGGGGATCGAACCGCAGTCCCTGAAGCCGCCTAAGCTTTCCTAAGCAGGCGCTTTAGACCAGTGAGCCATCCTGCCGGGCCCTACAATTCCTGACCTAAAGTTATACTACAAAGCTACAGTAATAAAATCAGCATGGTATTGGCAAAAGAATAGACCTGAAGATCAGTGGAATAGACTAGAGGATGCAGGAGCAAGTACAACACACTCAGCCACCTTATTTTTGACAAAGGGGCCAAACACATGTACTGGGAGAAAGACAGCCTCTTTAATAAATGGTGCTGGAAAAATTGGCTCTCTACATGCCAAAAACTAAAATTTGCCCCTAGTCTATCACCATGAATGAAAATAAAGTCGAAATGGATTAAAGATCTAAATATTAAAAGTGAAACATTAAACCTCCTGGAAGAGAAAATGGGAGGAAATCTTGACATCGGAGTAGGCAAAAAGTTCATGGACAGAAATCAAATTGCACATTTAACACTTGAAGGCATCAACAAATGGGACCTCCTCTGGCTAATAAGTTTCTGCATGTCAAAGGAAATTACAAACATAGTGAAAAGATGACCCACAACTTTCGAAAATATTTTAAGTAACAAGTATTCAGACAAAGGTCTTCTAGCTAGAATGTACAAAGAACTAAAAACCATTAGGGTTCCAAAATTCAATGATCCAATCCAGAAATGGGCATCTGAGATGAACACACACTTCTCAGAGAAAGAAATACAGCAAGCCTACAAATACATGAAGAAATGCTCCTCATCGCTAGCCATTCATGAAATGCAAATAAAAACAACACTTAGATACCACCTCACCCCAGAAAGAATGGCTATCATAAAGAAATCAACCAGCAACAAATGCTGGAGAGGCTGTGGGGAAAAAGGTACCCTTCACCACTGCTGGTGGGAATGCAGATTGTTGCAACCATTATGGAGTGCAGTGTGGAGGAACCTTACAAAACTAGAATTGGAAGTTCCATTCAATCCAGCTATCTCCCTACTGGGAATTTTCCCAGAAGAACTGAAAACATCATACCATAGCGATATCTCTGCACCAATGTTTATAGCAGCCCAATTTGTAATAGCCAAATCTTGGAAACAACCAAAATGCCCATTGTTTGAAGAATGGTTAAAAAAATTTGGTATTTTTATACAATGGAATATTACTCATCTATAAAGAATGATAAGTTTGAAGACTTCATATATAAATGGATGTATATTGAACATATACTCATTAGTGAAATAAACCAGACCTATATATGTAAATATCATATAGTCTCCCTAATATAAAACTTTAAAGAAGAAAATAAGAACTTAAGGTCATAACACAGCTGAATGTGTTATGGATTAAACAACGAAGTGACTGGAAGCAGATAAAGGAGAAAACATATCAAGAGCAAAACCATGCACTTATGTACACAGGTTGAATCAGATATTGGTCTCAAGAACCTTCAAAAGGTTCATCATCTTGATCATAGCACTATGTAACACTAAGACTATGCTTGGAATGCATGTCACTCTCGTCTTTTTGATGTGTACTGCTCCAAATGTAAAGTCATTTACTGTTATACTCTCTCTCAATAGTATTAGTTGAAAGTAAGAGACTGGGCCAAATACCATAGTCTTGACAGGCTAAAATTTTGTATTTCCTTGAATTTCTAAATATCTGTGTAACAATTGTGTAACTGCTTATATCACATTGTATGGAACGTTATTAGAATTTCAGTGATGGCCAGAACATATCAAGTCCAAGCTAAGTTAAAGATATTTGATACTCAGAAAGCCAGTAATGATAAGCTCAAGTACCTATGCTATAGTGTAATAGTATCACAAAGCTTTTCTGCTGGAGGGTTAAGAATGTAAGTTAACAGACCAAAAATTGGAGAAAAAGAAGGGCTATAAGGATAGCCAATATTCTGGCCCTAGCCCTTCAAGGTCAGTAAGGACTCAGGACATAAGAGTTCCTATAACTTAGAAGTGTCTCAAATTTTCTGGTCAAGGAGATTATGGTACCTCAGAGGAAAGGGATAAATGAACTATAGTGCATCTAAGGACAGTCACCCAGAGAAAAACATTCTCTCAGGCTTTCACAGAAAGCAAACTGGCCAAGCAATGGCCATGACTCGTCCCAAAGGCTGACACTAACAACAGTTCTGCAAAGTACTGTATATGATCCTAAAGTTAATCCTGAGTGAATTTGACCCTGGAAGATACAACAAAATAAATGATTTGTTATACAGGTCTTTCTTTGACTTGCCCTTGATCAACCAGCAAAAAAAAAAAAAAAAAAAAAAAAAAAAAAAAAAAAAAAAAAAAAAAAAAAAAAAAAAAAAAAAAAAAAAAAAAAAAAGCTTAATTAGAATGCATGAACTGCAGAGCTATATTGGTGAGATGAGCTTTAGGAGGCTTATATCAATAGCCTCCAACTTTACAAGCTTCACTGGTGTCCCACTGCAATTGCAGAACATTTGACTGTGTATGTAGTTGCTTCCTCTTAGTTTAAAGAGAAGAATTTTCTTTTCTTTTTTTTTTTTTTTTTTCCTTTTTTTTCTTCTTAGCAACATCAACAGGGAGGTTGGTCATGCCCACACACTGTGCTCTGTAGAACTTTTGTGAGGACAATATGCAGTGTGTCAACTTTTAAAAAAGAAAGGGAAAAAGAAAAAAAAAGTAATTTATATTGAAATTGTTAATTTTTAGTTGTTTGATCAATCTTATATACCTATATCTATTAATCTAAACTGATCTGATGATGAAAATATGTAATATAACCATTGTTAAATTTAACCAATAAAAATATTAAATCATGAAAGAAATAATCACATATTTTCTATTGAATTTTAACTTCTCTCCTACACACAATAATTTCTGTCCTCTTTGTGATCTTATAATGTTTCATATTTTTCTCTGTAAAACATATATTCTATCTTTCTCTTCATTTTTTTTTTTTTTTTGTCTTTTTGAGACAGGGTCTCGCTATGCAGTTGAGGCTGGTCCTGAGCTCACTTTTGTAGCCCAGGCTGGTCTCGAACTCGCACCAATCCTCCTGCCTCAGCCTCCCGAGTGCTGGGATTACAGGCGTGAGCCACCATGCCCAGCTTTCTCTTCATTTTTAAGTAAGTTCTTTCCAGAAGAACTGAGAAATAGCTGTCTTTCTCTAACATTGGCTTTCATGAAAAACAATGCAAAATACTTTTCTTTCTTAATTCTAGACCTCATGAAAACCTCCCATATTTGACTTTAGACTTTGGTTTCAAAACTGAAAACCTCTTTTCTATTAGCACAGAAATATAATGCAATGTCGTAGGCTTCTAATAATATGATGCCGAAGGCTTCCTATGTGGAAGTGATCACCCAGCCGTTTGATTTTGTTACTGTCTGACCTGTAGCCCCCAAATAAGTGCAGCTTTCCACTCCAAATGTTCAAATACAAATCCAGCATCTGATGGGTTTTTTGTTTCCCCTGAGAAACATAATAGAAAGTGTAGTTTTTTCTTGAGGCTCCTTTTAGAAAGTCTTTTGTAGACTCCATGTGCTGCATTTTCTTGTGAAGGATTTGTTTCTTACCTGTGGGAATGAGGTCCAGATAAGAACTCAACTTCTTCCCTCTAACTTTGTCTAGGAATGGGTATTGGTTGGATATCTCTGCCCACAGTGATTGGTTCTTAAATGGACATGTGACTCATTTGGAATAATCAGGGAAAATGTTAGGCCTTTTTTGGAAACTTTAGGAAAGAGATTCTCTTTCCTGCGAGATTGCCAGACTGGCAGGATGTAAGCTTGCTGTCTAGTTGCCAAAGCACTGGAAGCACCTGCATGAAAATTAAGCCAAAACACAACAGAAGAAAACTGAGACAGAGTTTAAGAGTTACCGTGTTCTAAAAATACACAGTTCTTTCAATATAGCTTCTGTTGAAGTTCATGCTTAGGCTTTGGAATTATGCAAGGGAATAGTGTCCTTTTTTTTTTTTTTTTTTTCTTTAAGACACATTAGCTGGGGCTTATATTCTTTGCAATGAAAATTGTACTAACTTACTGAGCTCACCCAGAGATAAAATACTGATGTATGTTTTAGTTTCTTATGACTGGGGAAAATGAAGACATGGAAATTCAGCATGAAATATTATGGAATTTCTTGCACTTTTTTTTTTTTTTTTTACAATGCACTGCATTAATTCAAATTGGAAAGTTTTAAATATAAGAAGCATGTGTAGTTCTGGGAATTTGCTCTAGTGGAGCATTGTTATTTGGGGCAAAGCACTGGGTAATAAGAGGATATAAAAGCCAGAGCACCTGAAGGTGCTTATTGGTTCATTTTTGAGGGAAGAAGGCTGCAGCTGTTGTGACCTAAGGAGCTGCTTCCTCCTGCCTGCTCTCAGAAATTCAGAGACAATTACTTGAATTTTAAAAAGCAGAGTGATGCTAGGAAACAAGAGGACTAGATGGGCCAGTTATCCTATGGACTGAAATATAAATGATCTTAATTTAGATAACCCTGAGACAAACATTCCTATCCAAGTGGCTTATTTGCATGTGAACCTAAAGTCCTAGTGAGACATGACAGTGGACTGGAAGGAGAAGACCACTAGTGGTCAGGTGACCCCCAGGATCACCATTGTGCTGTTCCTAGGAGCTTTGTCTGAGACCTCACAGGGCACAGTCCCTGAGGGGTTTCAAGGATCTGGGGGAATCCCTGCCTGTCTGGCTGGTTGAGCTGGCTCTTGGAGGCAGTAGTATCTTGGCACTTCCAGTCTATCATCATGAGCCTTGCACGTGCCCAAGACCTGAGAAAACCTCTGGCAGAGATTCAAGCACTTAAAGGAAATGAAAACAATTTAGTACGTGGCAAACTTGTTTACAAGCTTAGGGAGCTTGTGTGGCCAAGGAGCCCAGGCTTCTTCAGGAGCTCCAGCAATCCCTATGCTATGTAGCACCAGTACAAAGAGCAAAGGCAGCAGAAAAAGATTTAGGTTTGTTTCTCTTAGATATTGATACTTGAATAAATAGCAAGCAGAAGGAGAAATAATCAATGATCATGTAGATCAAAACATCTATGGGGGTTCACTGGGATGGTAATTGAGCGTGGGCATGGTGGCACATGCCTATAATCCTGGTGTTTGATCACAACTCCAATCTATATAGTGAGAGCCTGTTCACCCTGTACTCAGTACATAAAAAATCTATGGTCATTTATGCTTTGAAAAATAATGTAAATCAATTTCTCAAATTCACCCATTGTTGATCCTCTCCTTACATTTTCCTTTTGTTAAAAATACTATTATCAGATGTTACTGAAATTAATTAAAAATTGAAAGCTATTTCAAATATATGGAAAAGATAATTACAAAGAATTTGACCCCACTGTTATTCAGATTTAGCACTATGTAAGATTTTTTCCCCAAAGAAAACTGACCAAGTCTTGTGTAGAATCTCATTAAATGCATAAATATCAAAGCATAGAAACCCTGAAATTCATATGACTTGGTGGTAAAAGAGTACGTCTGTATAATATCTTTAGACAAACACTGGTGAGGTCTATTGAACTGGGAAATACAAAACTTCTAACAAGTAATTGCCTTTCTAGGAACTTTAAAGAAACTCTGGCCAGTGCCTATTAGGAAATATTTATAAACACCACAATAATAAGTTGCAAAATGACATAGATGTATTTTTAGTAATAACTACTTAAATAATGTCACTTGTATAAGGAAAGGTAGATATCACTTAAAACTTTTAGAGTAGTCTGTGTTGTTACTCTCTAATACTTGCTTTCAGGAGGTATAACAACTTTGAGATATGAACTCTTGCCCTATATGGATGCATACTTGACTTCAGTTACTCTGTCCATGGAATGAGGAAAGTAGAAGGGTAATCTAAATTGAAGGACTCTTCTAAATATTCATTTCTGAGTTGGGTGAGTGGTGATACACACCTTTAATCCCAGAACCTGGGAGGCTGAGACAGGAAGATCATTGCAAGTTCAAGACCAACCTGGGCTACAAAGTGAGCTGAAGGCCAACCTGAACTGCTTAGTGAGACCCTGTCCCAAATGGACAAAACAAAACCAAAAAATCCCATTATTTCTTTTTCTTAAAGATTCTAGTTAAACCAGAATAAGTTCATCAAGTTAACTAGATTATGTATTCATTTCTTTTCAGCTAGAAATATACAAAAAATATGATAACGGCATCAAAACTTCCATTGGAATTTCTATACCAAGTCAGACTTCTGTATACCCTTAGTCATGAATCGCATTCAAAGTGTGCCTTTCATTGACAGATAGCAACTATATATTTATATAGAGTACAGTTGGACTGCACTGGTTTTGTACTGTTTTTCAATTTGGGCAACTACAACAAGACCCATGAAATAATTAGTTTAAACAGAGGATATATTACTTTGCCACAGAGATCTTGATCCCTGATCAGTTGGACCCACTGCTTTGAGCTAACAGCAAGACAAGGTGTGATAGTAGGGAGCTGATGGCAGAGTGAACTGCCTGCCTTGGGGTGGCTGGAGGCAAAGAGAGAAAGAAGGGGTTTGCCCAAATAGCGCTTTCAAGAACACTCCTCTAGTGACCTGCAGGTACCCTATCTTAAACGCTCTACGTTCTCTGAGGAGTGCCCCAGCCTGTGATCCGAGCCTTCCACATGTGGACCTTGGAGGAAACTTCCAAAAACTTCAGTAGGTAGTGCTCAGGAGGCAGGGGAGTAAGCCATTGCAGGCTGGCTGAAGACCATGTAGGATTGCACCTGAGCCTGGACAGAGACAGGTCCGCAGGATGTGACCTGGCAACGATAGCTGGCCCCCATGGGCAGAGCCATTCCCACTGGGCCTGATCTGGGAGGCTATAAAAGAGCTCAGCCCTGACCATGGGTGCTGCGATCCCGCTGTCTTCCTTTCCTGTTCCTACAGTGGCCAATTCTGCTTGTGGGACATACCACTCCTTGATCTTCTTTATCACTTTTTTTTCTTCTTTGTTCTTTTCTTTCTTTGCTTGTCCTTCTTTTATTTTCAATAGAAATTCAATTTACCTGTTCACCAGCTGTCCTGGTCTATTCTCTGAGTGGGATAGAAAGGACCTGGAGTTACCGGAGAGAGCTCCCTCCTGCGGCACTCATATTTCAGACTTTACAGCAACAGACCACGCACTGAATAATGATGGGATTGCTAGGTAAATTGGCTTCCACTGATGCAACCCCACCGTGTATAATTTGAGGGATGGTTACCCTGGCCTGGAATCTCTTGTCAACTGACTGCCATCTCTGCGTCTTACTACATGACACCAAGAGCTCATAAATAGTAAATTTATGCTCTTGAATTGTTTAAATATGTTGATTTAGAATCATTCAGATTTTCAAATAAATAATGAGATACTGAAGAAATGATACTCAAGATGTTTGGTTGGACTTGATGTTTATATGCAGGGATTTTCAATTTTAAGAGAATTGTGGCAGGCTACAGCACTCAACAAATGAGCTTTACATTATAAGTTGAAATAAAGAATTGATATGGAAGTCATGATTTTAAATATAAAGGCATAATTTCACTGTAAGTAATAGTGGAGTACTTAAAAGAACATAACACATTGTTTCCATGGCTTATGGGCTCTGGGGCTGGGCTCCCCTGCGCATATACTTGTATATGAGGAACAAACAATGGGATGTAGCACAGAATGGCAAGGGAAGAACACAGAAGTTTATGAAAACAGAAGTACACTTGTGGTGAGCAGCCTCAGCTGGTGAAAAGCAAATGGCAGGAGTGCAGGGTGTAGAGATTTGAAAGTCCCACCTGCTCTGGGCAGCCTCTTCCAGAGCGTGACCAACAGAGTGCTGAGTCACGTCTGCCGGGTCTGTTGCCAGTGTCCTTTCATAGCTCGCTGGTGCAGTTATAGGTATAAGATGCCATCCATAAGTGCATGAACTTTCAATGAGCTTTGAGGGAAGACTGAGCACTTTAGTGGACAGTGAGGTCTAGAGCACCTGTGCCTGGGTTTGGAATTTTCAGAAATTTCCCAGGCAGGCCTGGGGTCTTTTGTTTCCCTTATCTCTACCATCTCATGTCGATAGCAGGTCTTGTGCCAACATGGGATGTAACTCAGATTTGGGTGAGTGGAAAGGAAACGTCTTCAGTCCTAATTTTAATATCATATTTCTAATACATACTTTATGAATCGAAAGAGTTACTTCAGAACTTCAAAAGATTTTACTTTAGATTGACAAGTTTGGCCTGAGAAGCATTATAAATTCTTAATTAAATTAAATATATTTGAAGACTGTGGCAGTATAGAATGTTTAAGAATATGAAACTAAACAGGGCTAACTGTTAAGGATACAGTAGTTAATTTAATCAACACAAGTTAATTAAATATAAATTAATGTGTTCTAGTAAATTATCCAACAATTGCTTTAATAAAGATAGATGTCAAGCTTCACATTTTAAGGATTATGAAATTTTGCAATTTACAACCATGTTATTTAGAATTACTATAATTATTAAGAAGCTACTTCTAAATAGTAGGCTTTCTTCATATATGAGATAATTCACCTGAAGTGAATTAAAGGCAACAAAGGAAAGTTCTGAGATAGACATTTATTTTAATATGGTAGAGGCAACACAAACATGTTTAAAGAAGGAGGCAACAAAAATACTGAAAACACATGAGCAGACGTACATAAACATAAGCACACACTGACCACTTTCCTCTTATAAGATGAAAACATAAAATAAGCATTTTAATTGAATAATCCTTATTTCTTCATATAACTTTTAAGGAAGCGTCAATTTAACTCTGATACAGAACGGCAATTTGACCTGTAAGCGTTGCTGATTACTTTATTGATGGGATTGCTTTTTACAATCCTAGAATCTGGATAACAGAAACTAAAGTTGCTTTGATGATCTGAAATGTGTTTCTTCAAGGTGGTCATTATGATAATCATTTATCATATGTTCTAGATGCAAAGGAGAATTAGAACAAATGTTTCAAGATATGTAGATCAAAATATAGCTATCAATTTACTTACTTTTTAAAAGAGATGAACCATGTTGGGTGGCCTTCAACTCCTGGGCTGATTTGAAGGCTGGCTTCAGACTTCTGGGCTGAAGGGATCCTCCTGCCTGAGCTTCTCCAGGAGCTGGGCTTACAGATCTGTGCCAGTGCACCTGGCAAGAATATGGTGCTGTGATTCAGCCTGGGATCCCAGCCCTCCGGGAAGTGGAAGCAGAAAGGTCACATACTGCATTCCATTCCGGGAAAGATGCAACCTAGTGATACTTTGTCTCATAATGAAATTTAAAAGAAAGGGGATAGGGACAATAATAAATTCTCTGATTTCAATCCCTAGCATTGAAAACAAACTCTACTATCTTTTTTATTATACATATCACTTATATAAACTAGGAACAAAACACAGGCAGATATAATTCACTGACTTTTGTTAATGCAGAAGTATATTTTTTGACATGTTATATGTGCAAAAGAATTTAGAAAGATATTCAATCAGGCAGCCTTCACAGTATGTGTACTGCCTTCCCCTGATGATGAGATCATATGTATTTATTTTTTGTTTCTTTTCTTAACTTCTCTTTTACTGATCTCCCATTCTCAGTGGGAAGAAACCACACAACCTCAAGGAAAACTAGTATTGTTGAGACAAAAGAACAAAGAGAAATGTTGTTTTCTGTCTTCCAGAGTGGACTCTTTTGACTTCCAAAGAAAAGGCTGTGGTGGAACTGAGGTCAAGCAAGCAGCACAAAGAGGAGATCCCAGAGTACCTGCTTCAGCCTTCCTTCCTCTCAAGTTGAGCACAGGGAGGTCCACTGTGCCCGCCATGACCTTAGCCCGGTAGTGTTCAAACTTCCATATGTGGTAGAATTGCCTGGATGAGTTGATGAAACAAAAGGCTCAGCTCCAGGTTTGCTGAAGTCAACATGGTTTAGAGCCCAAGAGTTTGAAGTTTTTTTTTCTTTTTTTTAAAATCAAGGTATGTTTGAAATCCATTATATTTACATTGGTTTTGAGAGGTTGATATATCGATATGCATCACATCGTGATTATTGCTGATCATCTTTCCCACTACGAACACTCTCCTTGACACTTCCCTTCAGGCCTGCCTCAGTCTCCAAATGGCATGGTGCCTTGTTCCTATTGTCTTTCTCTTATTTTATTTTCAATTATTTTTTTGTATTAGAGGTTTTACATAAGTGAAATTATGTGCTATGTAATCAGCGTCTGACTTATTTTGCTTAGCATGATGATCTCAATATTCATCCATTTTCCTGCAAATTACTTCAATTCATATTCCCTTTTGGCTCATTAAAGTTATATCCTGTATATATTTTCCTTTACATTCTCTGATGATGGGCACTTAGCCTATTTTCCAAGATAAGCTGTTGCAAATTGAGCTGCAATAAGGACAGATAGGCATGTATCGCTGTATTTCTTCTTTTTTTTTTTTAAAAAATGTATTTGGTACAGGATCTCACAATGCAGCTTCACTCACAGTGATCTTCTTTTCTTAGCCTCCCCAGCACTGAGACTACACGTATGTGCCACTACACCCAGTCTCAGTGGCCAGCTCAGTGAGCCTGGGGGAAGGACCTATACAGCATGCGGTGGCAGGGATCAAACTCTAGCTCTGTGTTTGCCTAACTGGGCACTAAATCTACTGAGCTATCTCATAGGCCATCATGTATCACTTTAGTACAATGACTTTAACTCTTCTATGAACATATCTAGAATATGTATAATTGGATGAGTACCTCGGAAATGTAAGGAACTCAAAACTTAAACACAACAAAACAAATGAGCTAATCAAAACATGAGCAAATGAAGTGAGTAGATCCTTTTCAATACAATAATTGCAAAAGGCCAATAAACACATTAACAATGCTTCAGATGGCTTGCCGCTAGGGAAATGGAAATCCAAACAAGTCTGAGATTCCATCTTATACTAGTCAGAATAGCTATGATTAAGAACATATATGAGCTGCCCAGGTAGCTCAGCAGACTGGGGTCAGTCCCCAGTGTTCCATGCCAGCCCCAGGACACGCTGACCCAGCAACTGAGACTGGGTGTAGTGGCACGCACCTGGAATACCAGCACTGGTGAGACTGAAAACAGAAAGATCACTAGGAGTCTGATCTGTGTAGTGAGACCCTGTAGACCTTGTATTAAAGACATTAAAAAACACACACACACACGCATAAACCAACATGTGCTGGCATGGTTGTGGGGGAAAAGGGCCTCTTTTCATTGTTAGTAGAAATTTAAACTAGTACCTCAGCTCCTGAAATAAGGATAGAGAATCTTCAGGAA
Organism: Myocastor coypus; assembly: GCA_004027025.1. Taxonomy (NCBI): domain Eukaryota; kingdom Metazoa; phylum Chordata; class Mammalia; order Rodentia; family Myocastoridae; genus Myocastor; species Myocastor coypus. Next base: position 28,073 of record PVJA010001070.1, on the reverse strand, counting down.
CACTGAAGAATAAAAAAGGCTCTTATGAGAGTTGTAGCTGATGTGATGTCAGTAAACACCAATGATTTAGAAGCTAAGAAAATGACACAAAGGCAAGAACATGAAACGAAGTTAGTAATGCAATCATCTTAGCTCTGTCGTCTACACACTTCCATGACTGTCCCCTTCCTTTTTTCCCTATCTTCCCTCATTTTTATCATCTCAGTTGTTTGCTCTTTATGTTCAGGTTCTTTCTGTTGTATTATATCTCTTGTACCTTTCAGATTTTACTTATTCTGTCAGATTCTTACCCTAGAAACACAGTACTACATTTACAAATGTGGGCCTGATTTGTTTTACTTGTCAGTGTAATCCCTAATTTTCAATGTAGCAGTTAATATTTAAATTTTACTTGGACCAACTTTATATGCTAATATCTGTAATCTGAACAACTGCATTAAAGACAGCATGGTGCCACATAACAACCACAGCTGAATACCTTCCCTATTGCTTTTTTCAAGTCGTATCATCTCTGATCTTTTATGTATTAATGTATACTCTCCTTAGACTAAATTAAAAACTATAAAAAAGCAAGGGAAGAATTACGGGTTTTTGAAAGCAAGAGTTAATGTTTACTTGTTTGATCAATCTTGCATGCTTGTATCTGGTTATCTGAATAACAAATTTGATGGTAAGAATACATGATATAACGACCATTGTCTATTTTCTTTTCTTTTTTTTTCGTCTTTTTGAGACAGAGACTCTCTATGCAGTTCAGGCTGGCCTTGAGCTCACTTTTGTAGCCCACGCTGCTCTTGAACTCGCACTGATCTTCCTGCCTCAACCTCCCCAGCTGGATTACAGGAGCATGTGCCAGTGCACCCAGGGGAGGGGCCAGAAAGGCATGTGGTGCCAGGATTGAACAGTCTCTGTGCTTGCCTAAGCAGGGGCTTAGGCTGCTGAGCTATGTCATATATCCTTGACAGCTTGTTTTTTTTTTTTAAGTTTATCAATTAATAATAGTTGTCTGAAAGCAAAGATTGTGTGCTCTTGATGAACACATGTGTTGCTACCAATGTGGGAGAGAAAATTTTGGCACCATACGTGAATGTAGCAGGTGTGCCAAATCTTGTCCCATTACATTCCAAGACTCCTCCCTTGATTTAGATACCATGATGCTGGATATGTGAAAATTTTATTTGATTTTGCAGTGCATGAATTTGAATGCAGAGCCTTCACGCTGAGCCATATTCCAAGAATTACTCTTTATGATTTTCTATTTTATGACAGGGTCTTATTATTATGCTGGTAAATGGCCCAGACAAAGCTAGAAACTATGATCCCCCTGCCCAGTCTCACAGAGACTTGAGTTACAGGTGTGTGCCACCACATCTGTTCTGTGATTTTATGGCCTATTTATAAACATTTCAATTTTCTTATTCTCTTTTTGTTTTTCCTTACATCTCTTACTGGTGTTTTCCTAACATCACCCTTCTCTGACCTTTGACATGACCACCCATGTGTCCTTTTGAATGGAGGATACTTAGCAGTAATTAATCTCAATACCGATCACCATTTCTAAACTTCTCTGTATCCTACAGTGTCTTCTCCAAAGTGTCTATTAGCACAGAGAAGATGCTTTTCATTTTTAATCCCAACATCTTCACCAGTCTTGGTCGCTAGTGATGACACAAGCAACTCAACTCACTGCTGTTGCACAGATACCGAAGAATAAATGATGCTAAGAAAATCTGCATCCTAGTTCATGAGTACATGCAGATATCAAAGTCTATGTTTCCTAACATTTTCCAGTGACACAACAATGTTGATCTGGATTTAACAGGTGGGTGTCAGGTAGTGAGCCAATCCTGATGGCTTCTCTCACTGTCACTGGCCTGAATGAGAATCCTGGGGTGACCTTACTGCTCAGAGTTTAGTTGCGCACTCACCCTGAGCCCAAGTCATCAAATTGCATTCCAAGAGTGAGCCTCGCCAACTAAGCATCTGGGCTCCAGAGAGCAAGCATATTTTGAATTGAAGTGTATTTGTGAATTCTGCATGTATGTTATGGTTTATGTCAAGTTGTCCCCCCGCCAAAGCTTCATGCAATCATGAGGCGGGGATTTCTACAGTTTGAGACTTGACTATGATCCACTAGGATTATGAGTTTTAGTACTGATAAGACTATGGGTCTGAGTACTTCTGGGAATTATAGGTGTGGCCTGAGGTGGATAGGCTAAGGCAGAGATCCTGATGTAATATAAAGAGAGACAGAGACACAGACTCATGTTGTTGCTCTCTGCTCCCTTGGTTGGTTGTCTCTGTCACCATTTTTTTGCTGTTCCACAACTATGAACTGCTGGCCTCTGCATTGTGCCTCTCTGCCTTGGATCCAGCTGAGTTATGGACTGAAACCTCCAGTAACTATGAGCTAAATAAACCTTCCCTTCCTTCATTTTGAGTGTTGGGTATTTGTCTCAGCAATGAGTAAAAAGTAACTAAGACAATACAATAGATTGATATTACAGTTACATGCATTAGAGAGCTACTACATGTTGACTATGAAATATATCCTAAGGTTTGTGTCCTGACATAACCTACTGAGTCCACTTATATTACCATGCTTCTGATCAGATCATATAGATAATAATGAATCAAAGGTATAGGGCAATGTATAATCTTTCAGATCACTCTCATTTTTGAGGGTACAAAATGTCAGGAGAAGGGAAACTTTCTACATGGTAAATGTTAACCACCCCCTTGTAAATATTGCCTTATCTATGTGTGTGTTACAGAAAAGAACTGTTTCAAATAAATTTACTACATAAAATATCACTCAATAAAAGAATAGCTATATTAAGTTTATAAATTATTTCAGAAATTTGGAAAAAACTATAAACATATCAAGGATATTGTGTTTCTGCCTCGTGATGCCTACTCAGCTGGGAATACCCAAAATCTGGGAAAACTTGCTGGGTATGGGCTTGAATTATCTGTACATTTATTTATTCATATGTCTCATGGATAACACTTGTAATGGGGTCTAAACTGGTGTCATTGCTGGAATATTTATACCAGTACTGTTCATAGAGATGCTTGGGCTTTCTCATAGACTGAATATTGAGATCCTATAGCAGGTTCTAAATTCGCCAGTAAGAAGCTATGTCACCACCTATGAGCTAACAATGAAAGTCACATAGTCAAAGTTACAACTCACCCACATGCTCTATACTGAAGATAGGATCCTACTTCTAGAGCTTAATGTGTTTTGCAGAATATGGATAAGATTGGGCAGGCTGCACACTAATACTTAAGGATACATCTTTAATGAGAGAAAAGGAAAACCCATTTGGACAGGGAGAATGTCACCTCACTTCTATGGCTGGAAAATGGAAATCCAGACCTGTGACCTTTACCTGGGGCTGAATGGAAAACCATAACTGAGATGATGTGGATCAAAATTTCTTTGCTGCTCTTAGTGGCAGACTATTTTGTGATCAAACTAGTCATAGATTTATAAAATTAGAAGTGGTTTCATTTGTGTGATGCATACTATTATCTGGAAACAGTGGACATTGAATAGAAACTGGGACATTTGTTCATCCTAGGGCATGCACTATATCTAGCAAGGCCAGTGCAATACATGGCAGTTCCTTATATGAGAAGAACTCAAATCTCTAAAGCTACCAAGGACCTTAATCCCAAACTTTCTGGAGAGGAGCCTTAGGCTCATTTGCATTTCTTCTTCTCTTCCCCCACGCTGCTAATGATTTGAAGTTCCTCACCTTTCTATGAACTTTATTAAAATAAGAGTGTGGGAGTGAGCTGGGCCCTTTTCCTGAGTTGCCCTCTCTTCTTTCAACAGCCTTGGAGAGGAGACAATGGGTTAATTGAGGGAACTACCTGCATTTGGGCCCTGCACAAACCAATCTTTCTGTTGTTTTTGGATTGTGGTCTAAGTAAACCGCCTGCAGAATATTTTTTTGGAAACTTTTGCCAATATTGCAATTTTCCACCAAGGCTTTTGAGGAAAAAGAAACCCTCAGTGGATTGTTCATATAAAAGCAGAACTAATGTACCAGGTACTTTGTATATTACATTTTTAAATTTATATGTTTTTATTTATAGTACTTATATCTAAATACAGTCCGAACTATTTATCCCTCAGAAGTAAGAGTGCTGTCTTCACAGGAGAACATGTCAAGCTAAAGCAAAGCAGTCCAAATATGGACCCAGACATCCACACCATATGATGGAGAGCACCATTCCCCTTCTGTGTGGGATTAAATATACTGCAAAGAAAAGCTCTTCAGTCAGAAAACACGACTTGAGCCTTACTAGGCAATCATGACTATTTCCAAAGCATGTCAACCCCAGTCTCTTGCCTTCTTTTACTTTTAGTGAAAGATGAACATTTAGATTGCAATGCTGAATATCTCATTGCTTCTGCCGCTAGGACAGAGATCCTCCAACACACAGTATCCCAGAATTACCCAGGTACTCCTAGGGCCTGCACTTTGAGATCCTGGCCATTTCCAAATTGTGTGGTCTTTAGATGGCATCGCAGTGCCATCTAGGAGATTTTTAGAAACAATCACAGCTCCAACCTAAACGTGGAAAACCAGGGTTCCAGTGATAACAAGATCCCTAGACAAACTGTGTGCACTGATGTGACTCAGCAGCGGAAGCACTGTTCTAGAACACTAGTGCGTAGCTAGTTCCTATTGTTGCTGTTTATCGGTGCAGTCTCTTGGCGCTTCCGTCTTTCCAAAAAAACCCTGAAAGAATAGTTCTTTATGTCAGAAGGAAATGTTCGCTATACCTCTATCGGTATACTGATATTGCTCAATTTTGATATCCTTATAAATCATCTGAAGATCTTGTTCAAAGGCGAGTTTTGAGCAGGAGAGTGGGAGTACATGCCTGTGATCCCAGCACTCAGGAGACTGAGACAGGAGGATTGCTGGAGTTTGAGACGAGCCTGGGCCACAAAATGAGTTTAAGGCCAGCCTAAATGACATAGTCAGGCCCTGTCTCAAAGACAAAAAAAATTGGTCGAAGAGGTCTAGGTCGATTTCAAAGACCGGGCTTTTTGAACTGCCACTAAAGATGTTAGTGTTGCTCTCCCATGACCTGATTTCTTTTGTTTTTAATTTATTTTAAGGGGATAAAATGACAAAAAAAAGGCTAAAATAGGCTAGTAGGTGAGTTGTTATAATTAATATATTGTTCATTGTTGTCTTTGTAGCATTCAGAGCACAAAATATAGGCATGGTATCTTTTTCAAACAATATTAGCACAAAACTTTCTTCTTAATAAATTAAGAGAAACTAGCTGTGCTGGGCCCCGCAGTATGGCTCAGTGGTCTAAAGCGCCTGCTTAGGAAAGCTTGGGAGGCTGCAGGGACCGCAGTTCAATCCCCAGCACCACAGGCTGCACCAGCCCTGCCCTCCGGGCAGGCTGAGCCAGCCATAAAAATAAAATAAACAAACAAAAGTTCTGAAACAAGAATAAAATAAAATAAAAAATTTAAAAAAGAAAAAAAGAAACTAGCTGTGTAACCATCTTAACTCTTTTGTGTATATATTTTCTCTTTTCCCCTTTCTTTCTCATCCCTTTTGTCTCCCATCAGTTTGTCTTTTCTTTTAATAGTTTCTTCCCAATTCCCAATATCTCTTGTCCACTTTGCTTCTTATTTATTTGCTTACTTTTTCACACTATTGAGATAATACAATGTTTATGCATATGGCTCTGATTGATTTCACTTATGATTACAGTCTCGAGTAGCATCCGCTGCCTGCTTTCTAAATTGCAATGTATACTTTGACGATAATGAATGACAAGAGATAATGGAATGGATCATCTTATTTCCAATAATTACATAATGCCAGAGTACCCAGAATAGGTATAACAGATAACTGATGAACTAAAAACAAAGAAATAAAACACTCAGTGAAGTGTTAAAAATAAATATTTAAATATATCTTGTTAATTCGTAGAATTAGCAAAGCATACTAGTTTTGTCAACACATGCTCATGTTCCTTTTGTTTGCACCTCTTATTTTTGCATCCACATGCTTCACATAAGAAAGGATCTCCATCAATAGAAGTCCCAACAACATGAAGGGTATCTACTAAAAAATGATATGGTGCCTTTGCTATTTTTCCTCACCAGTCCTTTCCTTCAGCTTAATACATATATGAAAACTGAACATAAATCACCATAACCTATCAGCTACGATAAGAAAAAGCTGTTATTCTGGCATTGGAAAATTTACACAGTGATCTGTGTTTATATGTGTGTATTCTATTTCGTTGCATCAACAAGCTCAAAGTCTTGGGCCAGTGAGATGGCTCAGCGGTCTAAAGTCCCTGCTTAGGAAAGCTTAGGCAGGGAGCACAGTTCGATCCCCAGCACCATATGCTCCACCAGTCCCACCCCCAGGGCAGGCTCAGCCAGCTATTAAAAAAAAAAGTTCAGGGTCTTTGGAGTTGTGAGATACTGTGGAGAGCAAACTGAAACAATGATACAATTTTTATTCTTCAAAGAGTTTTTTTTTTTTTTTTTGAAAGTGAGAAAGAAAATAATCTTGCGTCATGTCTCAGGAATTTCTGCCCTTGTTTTCTGAACCTTCCCTTACCACTAACCTGACCTGCACACTGCACGGTGTTACTGTTCCCCTCACCCACTTCCCTCTTCCTGCCTTGTCTGCTGAGATTCTCTTTTGCAAGCTCTCTCACCTCAGTTTTCTCTTTTGGCCCATATCCTGCATGTGGATATATTGGCATTACTCTTTTTGCTGTAGCCTGGATATAAATGTGAGTGTTTCATAGATTATCTAAGGACTTTGTCCTAATCCAATATTCCAAAGTCTGCTTTTTTTAAGTGTTAGCATTTATGCCTAAAAATCAATAAAATGTTTGCTGATGACTGGAAAAAAAACACGCATAGTTATCTTTCAACTTGTGCTTGTTGTGTAACTCTGATTCCTTAACTAGAAATGCAAATAATGTTCCCTCTATTATAGTGATGATATATTAGCTATTAGTATTTATTAAGTACTCAAGGAGTTTTTGAAGTGTAAAACGTATGTATATGTGATTGCAATTATTGTGAAACAGACCAGACTCCGCAGCATTAGCTGGAACTTTCAGACACACAAGGAAAGTAGAGGAAAGAAACATTAAGTCTAAAGAGAACTGCGTGTAGGTTTCGTTCCTGGTTCCAGAAGTACAGGGCATGGAGACAGAATCATAGAAATACACATGTTGCAGTGAGCTCACCTGGCACTTCATTGGCATGGGACTGAGACCTCAGACAGTCCCTTTAACTATGAAATAGCTGACACCCACGTTTTGCTTGCAAACTGTAATACAGAACCCACAAATTTTTAAAGCTTACTTATGCCTGAGGGCTTGTAAACTGGCAATCTTGATCTTTCCATAGAAATAGGATATATATATATATATATATATATATATATATATATATATGTTCTCCAAATACATTTCCATTCCAGTTTCTGCTTATAATTTTGTGGTGTCTGGGCTATATCCCCTCATGAAGAGCATGAAGCACCTTGGGCTCAGTATCAGGTGAATGGGAACAGGAATGTTTTCTTCATGCTTCATTGAAGATGTGTGAATTAGTCATGAGAAGTTAAGAAGAAGGACATGAAGTGTTGGATAATAATAGGAGGTAGATAAGATATCTTCAGGACCTACCATAGAAGCAAACTGTTTGGTAGAATAAAGTCAGATTATATTCTAACATGTCATTCTTACATATCACGTTCCCTTACCCAGAATTTATTATGGCCAGCAAATGCCTCATGGAGCTGTGAATTCTCTCTAGTGTTTGCTTTATGATCCATTCAAAATAGCAGTTCATTCATATGGAGAAGTAGGTATCATAAGGGGCTTTGATCTGCTTTAAAGGCCATGTCTAGCAAATTATTAAAGCAGCATTTCACCTACATATAACTAAGTAAATGTTGATAAAATAGTTGGCCTAAGCTGACAAATTTTATAAACACATTGTGCTATTTGCAAATTATGATCCTGGGATCATTTTTAATTGGTATAATAGAGCCTGGCCTCACAATGCCAACTTGATGAACAAAGCAGTTTGGGCGATTGTTCTGAAGTTTCTTCAAGTCTAAGGGTAAGAGACAGCAAGACTAAGGTGAAAAAGCATACTGGTTATTTCTGGGACCCTGTAGCTGTCTTCTTGTCATGTAAGGGAGCCATCAAACTTGATTACCAACATATATGTGCATTCTACTTTCTGGTTTTCTCTCTCAAAGGATGCAAATATCAGCACCCACCCCCAGATATTATCTTTTAATGTGACTTTTAGTTTTAAAATAACCTTTTTGGCAAAATCCATCTGATAAATGCCCAAACAGTGCATACTCAGGTCATGTTAGCTGCCACTCTGTTCTGTGAGCTCACATTCATTGCTTTACACTACAGAACAAAGCACAGGGGGCCATTTTTGGTGAAAGGCAAATAAAGGCTGTATTAAAAACTAGTACTGAAACTTCAAAAGGCAGAAGAAACTGGGGTAGAAGAATGGAGAAAAGAAGGAACAGAAAAGAAAAAATATATGATAGATATGCTACTAATCTCTTTTAGTTCATTGAAAAGAAAACTTTGTACTAATATTATTTTGATAATTACATTTCAATACCTTGAGGGACTAATTTAAAGATAATAATATGCAATATGGTAACCATGTTACCCTCCCATTATCTTGGTTTGAATTTTTTTCTACTTAAAAAAAAAAAAAAAAAAAAAAAACTAGCTCTGAAAAGATAGAGGAGCCTCACAGCACTGAAAGCCACCTTTCCACTGTGTCAGGGTGTATCAGCACTATATGTAATGAGGAAGAACAAGAACCATGACCCAAGGAGACAGCAGACAACTGCAGGCTGTCACATCACTCCTACAAACCTTCTTTCTGTCCCTCCCCTTCATAAGGAAAAGTGGACCTGGACTCCCTGGTATAGGGATCCGTTGATCTTACTGTGAACAGTTCAACCCCGGGGAGATACAGTGGTAGGAATAAGGAAGATAGAAAAGAAGATGAAGAACTGGGCTAGGTGGTCATTAGTCTGCCTGGTGGGCAAGACTAACTCAGCGCACACAGAAAGGATCCTTTATTTATACTTCCACAAAGATTGCATCCCATGGCACAAGGCTACTCAGCAACCAATAGCTGGCCTGAACCAGACAGGACATTTTTCTCAACAGGATGATTTTCTCAGCACTGGGGTAGCTTCCTGCTCCAGGCAGGGAGGCCCAGTTCCACCAATGCACGCTTGGATCCAATTCCTGGATTCCTGCAGCTCCCAACATCCTGGCACCAGAATGTGCTTCTTCTGCCCTTTAACCAGACTTAGGAGAAAAAGAGTGGAAAGTATGCCTTAGACCTAAGGAAACCTGGAGAAGCCACTTGTGTGTGCCTCAAGAAAAAACAAAACAAAACAAAGCAAACAAACAAACAAACCCCTGTACTTTATAGTTCTGCTTTGCTCTGCTGGTTAGGCACTTTTTAGAAATTGTCAATATTTTTGGAAATAAAAGTTTAGAATTAGCACGTAATAAAAGGGAATAATATGACATATTAGAGTAGTATTTTTGACACAATAGGAGCACAGCCACATTTTTTATAGGTGTATTTTGCTCATCCATGACAAAAACAAAAACAAAACAAAACAAAAAATCCATCAACCTGTGTGCCTGGATTTAGGTTAGTGAATGTAGCTAAAAGGAAATAGACTTTAACAATGTATTAGACAGACTGGCCATGATGGTGTGCACCTGGAATCTCATTGTTTGGGAGACTGAATACAGGAGAATCACTATGAGTCCCATCTGTGTAGTGAGACCCTATAAACCCCGTAAATCCTGTACACACTGTACTGAATACACACACAGAAAAGGAATATATTAGTTTGTAGAACCACATTCCTTAACTAAGGGAGAAAAAAAAAATAAAATCTTGACATTGTACATCATACTATTATGTTAGTAACAATACTTATACATGACCAAGAAAATGGTTAAAATAAAGCAATAAAAATGAAATCTAACATATCTCTCAAATTCTAATGCTAATTATGGTTTTGGTAGTTTGAATAATGGGTATTTCTAATTCTAAGCTAAACAGAAATAATACTAAGATCATTAGAATTGTACCAGTTAAATAGTAGCTATAAGACTGTGGAATAATGCTATTTTTAAAAAGTTGAGAGAAAATAATTTCAGAGTTAATGATACCTACACCAAATAAAACACATCACACTTTAGCCATTGCCATGAGAAGTAAGTCAGAAAATAAAAGGTAGAGACTCAACAAATGCTGGAGAAGATATTGGCAAGGTTGATAAGTTCTGGCCCTACTATGAATTACCTAATTATTGTGATGGTCATCTAACATGGCTGAAGTGCTTGAGAGAGCTTATCTCCCCAGAGACCAACTCCCTGCTTATTTTCCAGACCAGCCCAGGGAGCAATATCCTTTCATCTTTCCAGGCACCTCACGGAAGACCCCAGTCAACTCCTCAGGCATTTCCAAACATGTCCCTCAAACTGGATCCCCAGCAAAAGTCCATAAAAGCCTGAGCCTTCTTTGTCTCAGGCTATAGGACCCACCCGCCCCATCTTCCCGGATCCTCTCTGTCTTTGGAGTTAATAAAGGCTTCTTTTATCTTTCCTATTTCTTTACTGTGCTGCTAAAACAAATCTATCACAGGTAACTTGCTCTACCTGCTTAGAAGGCACCAAGGAGGAAGCATCTGTGGACAAGAGGTAGTGACTGGGAAGCCGCTGAGGTTTACTTCCTCATATAGGCAGGAAGCTGCAGGGTATCATTTACATTTCCTCTCCTCAGGCATCTGCTCTGCAAAAGTCAGCACTGGAGAAGCTCTTGAGACTCCTGGGGCAGGGGCAGGGCTCCACCTTGTCTCTGATTCCTGTGAGTCCCTAAAACATTGTCAGTCTTCCAAAGATGGAGTTGATTACTGCTGGAGAGATTGGCTTCACTTTTGGTTGTTTACAAGAATGTTTTGTATTTTTTGTTTTTGTTTTTGGAAAAGTTAGAAAATCTTAGATAACATCATAAGGCTTAATTCATAAATGTCTCTACCAGTTTGATTACACAACTGACTGCAAATTACGGAGAAATGTTGCTTCATCCTTGAAGTTATTCTCTGTGTTTCCTCAGGCAGAAACATTACAGGGAAAATCAGTGAACAGCCTCCCCTATTTTAAAATCATAAAGGAACCCAGAGTTAAAAAGTATCACCCACTTTAGTCCAATTTAATTAACAAATAATGTGTTCCACCTGGATACGAGAAAAACCTAGGTGCTTGAAATCTAAGGGAGAAAAAAGCAGATATGAGTCCCACTGGATTTTAAGTTAACCGTCCCTTTAAATAATAAGTTCTTCTATATTTTCATTTTTAAAAGGAAAACTAGAACTTAACGAGTGTAACAATCATCCATTTTCAAAAATTATCCATCATCAAGTTCATTTTTTTCTCATCAGAAAAGACTATCTAAAGCAAGGAATATCATAGAAGTCAAGACCAGCTGATGAGAGCTTTGGATATGTCACTTGCTGTGATACTAGTCAAACTAGAGCGCAGTGCCAGCTCTATCACCAACCAAAGTGAAATCTTTATACTTGGTTTCCTTTTTTACAAACTTGGCATAATAAAGTTTGGTGTCTCTACACTTTTCATACTGTTAAGTGAATTCCTGCACTGTAATGGGTCAAAACTATTTAACTTCATAGAGAGATAGTAATTTGCATGATTTTGAAGAGATGTAAGTCATTATTTCATCTAGTTTGAGTGCAGGATTAGATTCTTTTCCATCTACAGTGATTTACCACAGAGGACATAGTTTATAGCTTCTCATTCTCTCCAAATTGGAAACAAGCACTTATTTAAATGCCACTGACAGATTTTTCTGGAGGATAAAATAAATAAAATGTTCTGCAACTAATCAGTAATATATTTTCATCACAAGAGAGACATGTTGTAATTAATTCTTCCGGTATAATTTCTAAAATTAAGTTTGGAGGATTTTTTATTTAAATAACAATAGGATACTACAGCAAAGTAAGAAGAGGAAAGCAGTGGAATCTACATGTGTGGACAATCATAAACTCTTGGATGAGACTGGATTGTTTTGATATCCTATGACAAAATGCTTGCTTAGCCATGCCAACACAGAAGTGCCTTTGTACACTGACGTATAGCTAATGTGGATCCCAATCTCTAAGTTAGCAATAAAGGCCTAATGATACCTAGTGCTTTGGCTAAGTGCTTAATAAATAAAATAAAATAAAATAAAATAAAATTAAATTAAAAAACTTGAAAGGGAAATAGGTATGCACAATTTCTCTCTGATATTCCTGCTTGTATGAAGGTTAATTTTTACTGTGGCTGAAGTTACCAATCAAGCTTCAGGGTTTAAAGATGGACTCTTGCCTTTACTTGAAATTGGAAATGAGTACTTCACTTTCATTCTTGGCCTAATTACTTCTTTTCTCCTTCACCTGGCTTCTACATCCCCCAGAGAGCATGAAGAAATATTCTTCCTCACTAATACTGGCAATAGATTTTTTTTTTTTTTTTGCATTGTGTCTAGTTGTTCCCCAAAAGCCTCACGCAGCAGTGGGGTGACTTATATAGTTTGTGATTAATTCATGATCCACTGTGGGGATTATAGGTGTGAACTCTACACTGCCCTGGGGCAGATAGTCTGAATACAATGTAAGGAGGGGAGGGAGACTTGCTAGCTGCCACAACTGCTGCTCCTCCCTTTTCTGTTTGCCGTTTTCCATGGCCATGAACCGCTGCCCTCTGTCATGTGCCACTCTGCCTTGGAGCCAGCCAAGTATGGACTGAAACCTCCACTTACTGTGAGCTATATAAACCTTTCTTTCCTTCATTGTGTATGTTGGGTATTTTGTCCCAGCAATGAGAGAAAAGTAACTGAGACAGCTGTTATGTAACATAATAAATCATACATTAATTATTGTAATAAATTGTTGAAAGGCAGGCCCATTAATTATCAGGTGTCTTAATAAACATGAAAACAAAGTTGGGGAGAGTATTTGACACCCTGAGTTCATTCCATATCTTAGTAGTGGGTCTGAGTAGAGCACACAACTCTCCCCTCAACGAGTGGATGCCAGTGTGTGGTCTCCGGAACTATGGAGAGAGCATGTAGCTTGCTGTATTCCACCTTGTGATAGGGAGATAAAGAGCTCCACAGAAATTCCACACTCTAATCCCCCAAACCTGCAATTTGTTTCTGGGACTTTCCAGATGTGATTGCGTTAATGATCTTGACATATGAAGATCATCCTGGGTTACCTGAATTTACCTGGGATAATTGCAGCATTCCCTGTAAGAAAGAAGGAATGTGGTAGGCATGAGAGGAGCTGTTTGTGACAAACCTCAGTGACACAAGAGCTGCAGGTGGCTTCTGGAAGGAAGAGTATGTCAAGGAACTCTCCCTAGGGCTGTAGAACAAGGAAGCCCAGCAGACCTACTTGGGATTTCTTATCTCCATAATATAAGTTAATTCACTTATGCTGATTTTAGCCCCACATTTGTTGAAATTTCTCATACCAGCATTAGAAAAAAAGAAAGATGAAACAATCTGAGTTTCAAAAACCCAACAGTGCTTTCGATACATTCATAAAGTTTGAAAATCACTAAATAGAAGTTTTAATGCATGAATAATGTTTATGTTATGTTAGGAGCAATCTGCTAATGGAATTATTGCAATTGCATGGGAAAAGTGTAACACAATGACTTTTCCAGAGGTCCCAAGACAAGGATGGAAAACTATGAGAAAGAAACAGAGAAAGACTTCCTGAGGAAACAGGAGGGGAAAACACTCTCTGGAAAGTGTGGGGACAGGAAAGGGGCAAGCAAGAAGAGCTAGGGCTTCTGTGTGACCGTGCCAACTTCTGATGGGTCTTCATTCTATCACTCAGAAATGACAAATGAAACAGACAAAATCCACACTTTATGTCCTCCAATAATGACTGATTGTCAATGCCAATTACTTTTTAACTGAGGGTTCAGGGGATATGAATAGAAAAGCATCTTTAATTTTAATAAGCTCTAACAAAAATATAACATTTCTTCCAACTATGAACATAAGTATTAACCGTAGTATTAATGGCAGAAGCTGATGGTCATCAATAAAAAACACAGGTATTTTCTATTAAACTGCACCTGTTATGAATATCTCAGTGTCCATTCCCATGTGTATTATTTTATCAAAAAAGTAGTTTTACATTTAGTTAACTGTGTTTCAAAAATTTGTTTTCTGAAAATCCTATATGTAAGTGACTTTATATGGACATATATATTAAAATCATACACTTATGCATGTGTACACGTACATTAAATATCATTTTCTAAGAAATACTTCATAGGTTCTGATATTCCATGAATTTCATTACAGGAAATTAATGATGTCCTATGTGCCTATATTACTGTATGATACAAACAATACAGTTAACCTTATAACATATCTACAAATAATGAAACAAAAGCAAGATTTATACAATATTGCTTAAAGTCACATAAGTCTGACAAAATATGTAAGACTATATATCCTTGTGTCTCTCTATATAAGTACATTTTTCCAGATATCTACCTGAGTGATACTATTGGATGCCAAGATGATGCAATGTTTACCTAGTTTAAAAAAGTGAAATCCCATCATAGACCTCAAGTCACACTCATCTACACATCTTCAAAACTTGAGGAAGACGTTCTAAATACTTTGAGAGGAGATTGGTTAAGTTTCTAGTATCTGTTGTATGAGCTTCATAATTATCTAATAGTTTAGATACTTCCCACAGAATGAGCTAGTACACTTAGAGATGGGCAACACAATTGCTAAAAAGATGGCTTTCGAACAAGATCCAAGGGCTGGCCAGATAGCTCAGTGGATTAAAGCACCTGCAAGCAGGCACAGGGGCAAGAGGGGCACACTGAAACAGCAATTGAGAATGGGCATGGTAGTGCACACTTGTAATCCCAGCTCTTGGTAGGCTGTAAATAGGCGGATAACTATGAGTCTGATCTAGTAGTGAGACCCTGAACACCCTGTAGACACTTCCCTAAAATACAAAAAGAAAAAGAAACAAGATCCATCTCCTGAACAGTTTTCCAGAATGTAGTTTGCTCTCAACGTACTACGTGACCCAAGACTTTGAAGTCCACAGTCAAAAGTACAACAGTTTGAGTCCACTGATAAAAGATATTCTATCAAATTAGGATAGATAGATAGATAGATAGATAGATCGGTGCATTAGACTCATGGATACCCAATGACAGATGAACCATGCATGCTAGGTTCAGAGTTATTGCAAATGATTCTCTAAGATGTTATCTGTTCATGCAGCTTTTATCTAAGTGATCTACATTTCACTGACATCTAAAACTCAGCCTACGATTGTGTGAAGTTTTATGTTCCCACGGGATTCCTCTTTTTATTCTTAGCCAGAAATATTTCACTGACTGCCTCAAGGTGCTAAAGCTAATGGGTCCTAACTAAACTGGAAAACAAAAACAACATCAAGGAACATTTAAATAACAATTTATTTAATTTACTTGTAGAGAATGAACTTCGCAATTAAATGCTATAGATCATTTCTTTACTGTTGTAAATGATGCTGTTGGGTAGTTAATTTAATATACTTATACTGGAAAATAATAATATATATATTCATCCCATAGCATACAAAATATATTCTTTACCATGAAATAACAAAATGAAAGAGCTGGAGAGGTTAGAAGAAATAGTACTTAAAGATTTAAATCTAGAAGAAAATATTCAAAGGGCAATTGCTATTCATCGCTAAGAATAAAAACAAAGAAAAGGACCCAATGAGTAACATGATATATCAGAAAAAATGTGAAATAAAACAACTAAGAAAAAAATCCTAAGCAAGAATAAAGAATGACTGTGGTTCATCTACTCTGAGATCAAACCGGGGGAAAACATTGTAAACTGCTTAGAGAAACTTATTAATCTTCATCTTGTTCAAATTCAGGGTGAATAACTGTGGGAAAGTGTGTAATCGCCTTTCTGACAATCTTGAGACAAAAAAATGATTTTCTGACATCATTTGAATGTGCTTTATCTTGATTTAAGAGAATAGGCAAGATTTCCCATGATTCTTATTGTTAATAAATACAGTATTCCATGAATTATCTTATAATAAGAACAGATGCAATCACCAACAAAACTTGTTTATAAAAACCGTTATGTTTAAAGAGCTATTCCATTGAACAATCATTACATAAAACAAAGATTCTGAAATTTGTATACCCAGAAGAGGCATAATTTCTTCAAAATCATATTTCACATTCAACCTTCAGATTTGCTAAAGCTAGTGCATGACTTTTAGTTTTAATATAGTATATATATATAGGCACACCTACATAGATGCATATGCCTATTTTATAGTAATGAAATTAAGTGAAAAATCTGCAAATGGCATTAGGTATGGTAGGATTATACTGCTCACCTGTTTTAAAATGTCTGTGCGCTTCCTTAAATCCCATAATCCATTGCTCTTTGGTAGAATTTGTGACTAGGATGCAACCCAGGAGCATCAATGATATGTCTCATTAGAATAAAAGCATATGAAATAGAAAATATAAGATGGAGTATGTCCCACATGTCTCTTCTGCGATGTTATAGTTCACATTAAGAACAGAGTGCTAAGAAAGCAACACTATTTGATAGGTAATAGTTGGAGAGCTGTGTTGCTAGAGCTTTGCCACTCTTGGCATGAGTGTTAAATAGAATCTAAGGAATTAAGCATTGCTGCTTCTCCTGACTAAGTGCTCCAATATTGTTCCAGATAATAGTTGCACTGTGTTAACAATTCTTCCATCTTTGAAAATAAATGGAATTACTATATTTTACATAAGGTCAAGGAGATTGTTTTATCTGTAGATTCATGGAAATGTGAAATCATCTAGCAGTCACAAACCCACTTACTAATTGCACTTACCACAAATATTTTTTTAAATAATCACAAACATTAGTTGATCTATTTAAACAATTATAAAAGTGGGATTGTGTGAACCCCTCCCCATGTACATGTGTAAAGAGAAGTCTGCATTTTCCTACTGTTAAGACAATAATAACACTATTTGTTCATTTTCAACATTTTCACTTACGCTGTGTACATTAATTAGGTAAATAAACATTCCTATTGAATTAAGGTTATTGTTTGCTATAGTGGAAAATTTACTCAAGGTCAATTTGCCTGAAATAATAACTGGAAATAATATCAGGAAAATTATACAGATAAAGGATTCTGCTTGAATACAACTAACATACATAAGGGTTTAAGTTGAAACAAAATATGCTCTACTATCACTAGTATTTTATCTTTTCCTGTAAATTCTTGAGGCTGGCTTCATTAGTCTCACTTTATAACAGCTAAAATAAATCCTACACGTTAATGAAAATAGAGCTGGAACTTGAATCCTAGATCAAGCTCATTGTTTATACATTTTTTTATTTTAGGGAAGGGTCTACAGAGTGTTTAAGGTCTCACTACTAGCTTGGACTCATAGTGATCCATCTGTTTACAGCCTCCCAACAGCTGAGATTATGCCTGCACCACCACATCCAGTCTAAATTGCCTTCTCAGTGGGCCCCATGGGCAGGGTCAGCACTGAAGGCCAGGAGATCATTGTTTTGTACTACGGATCTATGAAGCAGTATAAATTGTCCTCAATGTGTCCTCCAATTGTTGCAGAAGCCAACAGCATGCTCAGAGGTACATTAGTAGAGTATAATAGAAAAGAAAAAAGAAATGTGAAATTATAGACCACCAAGGAGCTTATTCTAGGAGAGAATATTTAAGAGCCATTAGACCTGATGGGGCAAGGGAGGAACTCTGTTAAGAGGAAATGAAAGTGCCATTAGCTATAACACAAAGCAAAACAAAAAACCTTAAAAACACTAGTCTTTTGATAGAAGTCCTATTTTTTCTCTCTCCTTCCATTTCTTTTTTAAATCTCTTTTATGGCTTCCATTGCCCAAATTCGCCTGAGTATAGACAGCAAATGGGCCTGGTTGGTGTTAGTGAAGCCTCCTGGGGAGGAGGAGAATGAAACTGGAAGGGCAAAGAGAGAATTTTGGCATTCTGTGCCGGTCACTGCCATGCATAGGGAAGCCACATACAGCATTTTTACTGAAATAGTATTGTCCTAAAAAGGAAGCCTTGAAATACAATTGAAAATTGAGTCAAAGATGAACCATTTCTTATGCAAAGGATATTCCTATATTAGTCAGAGAACATAACTGGGTTTTAAAGGAAAAGCTCTGGGTCTGAGGAGATAGCTCAGTAGAATAAGTGCTTGCCTGGCAAGCCTAAGGGCGTGAGTTCAATCCCTGGTTCCAAAATAAATAAATAAATAAATAAATAAATAAATAAATAAATAAATAAATAAATAAATAAATAAGAAAAGCTCTTCTGAATGTCCGCAAGTGTGTGGTTCTGGTGACAACAGGAATACAGTACAAGAAAAACAGCTAAGATGAAAGAAAAATGATTTTGAAAGAGAGAGAGAGAGAGAGAGAGAGAAAGAGAGAGATAAGATTGCATGAGAAAATGCCAGCTGGAAGACCACTAAGACTGACAGAATAGCATTTGGAAACAAGATCTTGTCAATAATGAACGCACATCCAAACATTCCTTTGTTATGCATAACTTTGTGGAAAATAATCCTGGATAAGTTAAATTGTGTGCTTGTTATTTATTTACTTAATGTGGTACTTGGGATCAAAACCAAGGGTGTTGTAACAGTGAGCTACATCCCCAGCCTTTTTAATTTTCATTTGAAGGCAGAATTTGGTCAGGTTGTTCAGGCTGAGTGCAAACTTTCGATCTTTTCCCTCAGCCTCCCAGATATCTGAGGTTTCAAGCATGTACCACTGTACCTAGCAATGGATTTTAAAATAGTAATGAGTGCAGAGTGAATTAACTATAGAAGTGGGAACTTAAGAAAAATGCACTATCTCACACTTTTTCTCTGTTCTCTCTCTTAAATATACCCGATTGCATGTCCATGAAGAGATAATGAGATCAACAGACCCTGTTGTAAAGATAGAGAGAACCACTAGGGGAAATCCAGAATTTAGAAGCATGGATAAAACTTTTGTTGCAGTTGTGTAATATCAGACTATAGGTGAATAAAGTGACAACAACTATAGTAATTGATCAAGCAATTAGTACATCAAATATTCTTCCAAATATATCCCTGTATAGGGTCAACCAGATAGCTCAATGGAATAAAGCACCTGCTTAGGCAGATGCAGGGGCCCATTTTCGATCGTGGTGTGCTGTGCTGACCCTACCCCTGGGGTATGCTGAGATGGTAACTGAGACTGATTGTAGTAGCATGTGCCTGTAATCCCAGTACTTGGGAGGGTGAAAACAGAATCAGTATGAGTTCAGTCTGCATAGTGAGCCCCTGTAGACCGTGTACTAAATGCAATATCGTATTTAGTACACGGTCTACAGGGGCTCACTAATATATATATATATATATATATATATATATATATATATATATATTATGCAAATGTACTGAAATTCATCAACCGTGTCTAGTTCTTTATATTAATTTACATACTACCTTTCTGAAAAAAACTATAGAGTATTCTCAGAAGTGATCCTAATTTAGTCTAGTGCACCACTGAAGACACTAGAGAATGGGGTTCCATTATAAGTTAGTGGGATATCTGGTGAGAGATGAATTTATGTAAGAAATAGGCCAGTTTTCAATTTGAAACACTATTACTGTTCCCTGTTTCTTAATAATCACTATACAAGTAGGCATCAAAGTGACAATAACCATTTAGATGTCATTTGTTTTCCAAAACTCATCTGGCTCTCTGCCTGCTCTCTGTGTCTGGGTGTTCCAGTCACCCTGACAGCCAGGCCAGTCCTGGAGTTGCACAATGCAAGTTAAGAAAGCAAAAGAGCCGGGCGTGGTGGCGCACGCCTGTAATCCCAGCACTCGGGAGGCTGAGGCAGGAGGATTGGTGCGAGTTCGAGACAGCCTGGGCTACAAGAGTGAGCTCAAAGCCAGCCTGAGCTGCATAGTGAGACCCTGTCTCAAAAAGACAAAAAAAAGAAAGCAAAAGAACCACCGTTTTAATTGATTCATTCAGATTTCTCCTGATCTGATCTTCTTATTTGTCAAGCTTCTTTTTCCATTGCCTGAGGACACTTTTTCCTTTGAGATTCCCATGGGTCAGGATTGTATGAATCCTCAGGATTATACAAATGCATTTTCTGCATTTGCAGTCACCAACAGAGCTTGCTGAGAGCTCTTCAATTTTTTGGTGTTGGAGACTCACACTGTAAGGGTCAGAGCTAATGTTCAGCTCTCAGAAGAATATTCTTAAATATACAAAGGTCTGGTATGTAAGATTCACAAAGTAAGCAATTACCCTTAAATGCAGTCATCAAAATTGTAAAATGTGGTGTATTAAAGCATGACATACATATTTACTTATTACTAAATTGAATAAAGCATTGATAACTATGATTTTTAATCTTGGATATGAATTATATTCTGAGATATCTGCCACAACAAACTATAACATGACAGAATCAGGGTCCTATGGAGACTCAGTTTGCCTGGAGATCCATAGATCTCAGGTGAAACATATCCAGGCCTGGATTAAGATTTAAAAAATTATCTGTTGCACAGGATATGTTCATAGCAAAAGAAGACTGCTATGGGGTAAATTTGGAAACTTGCTCAATCCCCTGAGTTGTGTGAAAGATTAAAATATATATTAGCAGAGTCTTTATGTGATAATGTTATTGATCCTGTCATCAATTTAAGTAAAGACAAAGAGTTACTTAAACACACCTTTTCCAATTACCCAGAGATTCTTCCTCCTCCAAGTTTTGGTCTAGAGTAACTAATGAGATGCCAGCTTTCCATATAGGGCTCTCAGATGGGTTTAAGAACTGAGTATTGAACCAGAGCTACATACAGTGTTGGCTTGAGCAGTCTGGGGGGTGGGCCACATGCCTGAAAGGATGAGTGAATTTTAGCCACTTTATAGATGTCCATCATGGTAATGTCACTGCATGTGAGTGCTCTGTACAACCAGAGAGCAAACCAGGTCCAGACAGAAGTGACAGCCAGTCACTCTCCCTGCCACTGTCTCTGGAAACAGGCATGTTGTGTGGCTTTCTCATTTCTGAGCTTCCAACTCTGTAATCACCAAGGACCAAGAATTTGATGAAAGGGCAGGGAGCAGTCTAGCAGAGCAGTGATTTGTATTTTGCTGGACTTCCTGTAAATAAACTGCACACTAGTTAGTCCATAAAGTGTTTGTAAAAAGCTCACTGTGGAAAAATGATACATGTTTTTGAGTAAGATCCTCTTAAAATATGTTAGAACAGTCACTCACTACATTGCAATACTCGATAAGTGTTTGTTATTTTTTCTCAACAACAGCAGCTTGTTAAAATGCTGCCCAGCCAATCTGAAAGCCTAGCCCAGGAGGAAGGGGCGCGTGTCATTGCCTCCCCTCCCTTCAGGTCACCACAAATATTATGCCCTTGCTATTCTGTTTAACTTGGGCAGAATTCACTTCATAGAGTAACAGGGAGGGAGAGTTGGTTCCATTAAGAATAAACTTCAAAAAGCTTCTGGCTTTGGGGCTTACATGTGTTATTCCACCTCAAACCAGAGGATATGAAAGGTGGGAAGATTAGCTAGGGTTTCGCCCTGGCTGTTCTTTTACTGAATGGTTCCATAAATGCCAATTGAAATAATTATCAAACCATTATGATGATTTGCATTAAAAAATGGTAACTTAAGCAAGCAGCCCAGTGCCTGGCCAAGGGCAGCTGAGGAGGGGGGCGCAATGTTATAAAAGGGCCATTGAAGTCATACCAGCTTCCTGGCTTCCGGAGGATTACCACACAGTAGTTCACAAAAAGGTTATTCTTCCTGCTCTATTTATACGCACAGCCCTTATAGTGCATGCGCCCCACACACCCATTCCTGGTATTGATTTGTGACTCTGCCCAGATTCTCATGTGGTACGCACGAGGCAGCTGCTCCTGAAGGTGGTGATGCAATGCTTGGAATGTGGCAGGACAGGGGAAGGGTCTCTTTGTTCCAGCACAGCCTTGTGCTGCTACAATGAAGATAACTCCTGAAAGCCAGCAGCTAACCCTCCCTCCCCTTGGAGAGTCCACTTCAAAGAACAAGGCAGGATACTGCGAGAGCCGAATATTCATTTAGTTCACCACTCTTTCTCATTGAGGGAGGCAGCTGCCTTAGAAAGGATGCTGTAAACATTTGTCAGTGCTGGTTTGTAAACTTTATATTCCACTGAGTGAAGAGCTGGTAGAAGAGAGAATATAATACTTGACTGCTAGCACCCCAGGTGGCAGTTCTAAAAAATGCCATGAGTTTGACAGAGATCAAATGAAGAATCATGTGGTTTTAGAAGCACTCTCGCAGGCCAGGCTTTAGGTTGGTTAAGGGTGATAAAGATGATCTGTGGACGTGGAGTGCTTTAACTAAGTTGGTGCTTTAATGTTTCCAAGATGCCTGATTATTTAGGCTTTATACACATGACCAAGAGAACAAATGTCAACAAGTGTGTTGTAGACACAGAAATTCATCCTTTCAGTGGGCACCACGGTGATTCTCCTATGGATGACAAATGGACAGCAACCTTAAGAGCAAGCTAGATATGGCCAGTTTGGGAACATTTAATAAAAAATCTAACAAAAGACCAAGTTTCAGCAAATTCAGACTAAAGTTTTAACTAAAGCACGTGCTTAGGCAGAGCGCAGTGGCCAGGGTTCAATTACTGGGGTGCCCTGCCAACCCTGCCTGTGGGACGTGCTGAGAAGGCGATGCAGGCTGGGCATGGTGGCACGTGCCTGTAATCCCGGCACTTCGTAGGACGAAAACTGGAGAATCACTACAAGTCTAAGCTACAGAGTAAGAACCTGTAGACCCTGTACTAAATATAGAAAGAAAAGAAAGAAGGAAGGAAGAAAGAAGGAAGGAAGGAAGGAGGAAGGAAGGAAGGAAGGAAGGAAGGAAGGAAAGAAAGAAAGAAAGAAAGAAAGAAAGAAAGAAAGAAAGAAAGAAAGAAAGAAAGAAAGAAAGAAAGATTTAAATGAACTTTAATTCGTGGTCACAGAATCAGGCAACAGTTTGTGGCATGAGACAAAATGTGGCTCCCAACGCACTGAGGAGAGGAAGTCGGTTTTATGGACAGAAAAGAGTTGACAGGAGTAGAAACAGGGAGCAAAAATCAGAGTGGCCTTTGCAAAACTGCTTTCCTTACAAGGTAAGAATATCAAGGATTTCTATATTATACTAGCTCTGGTTGACTGGAATCTCATCTTTTTATTTGTTAAGAAGAACTTCATGTTGGTTTGACTGTAGGACAGCACAAGTGACTGTGCACAGGTCTGGTCACCTGAGATCTGATGAAAGACCACTTGTTAAGCGTTGTTTAACAAATCAAAAGGAAAATGCTTAATGATTTCTCAAGGAGACAGATGTGTCTCTTAGCTATTGCATTAGAGAAAGAATGGAGACCTTATGGCACCTGAGAAGGAACTCTGGGCTGTTTTCTAGACACTACCCCATCAAACGATCCTGCTTTCAAAACATCCTAACGGATATTGAGCTATTTTTTGAACGTTTTGTTAATGGCATCCTACAATCTGGAATTTCCTTTCTAGTTTATTTTGCTCAACATTATATTAGGAAGATCTATGCCCACTACTGAGGGCAGTTATAACCCACTGCATCCTTTCTGCAATGAGAGAGATCTGTTTTACATTCACTCTGAGGTAGACGGATCCCTGGAAGCAGGCACGTGAGCATCACTTTTAGCTTATTGCTGTGTTTCCTTCCAAAGAGTCAGCTTCTTGATCTCAGATACCAAGTATCTATCAAAGAACCCTCTTAAATTTGCCAACCCTCTTAAATGTTAGCTGATCATTCAATTAAGTCTTTTTTCTTGAAGAAATCTTTATTTTTTTATTTTTTTATTTTTATTACTTTTAATAAGAAATAACAATGTGGCAGTTTCAAAACTGTTAGTAGTACATGTCCAAAATTTGATACAATGCATATTGTTCTCCTATTAGTTATACAGAGCACAGGGTGTAGACATTATAATTTTTCTAATCATTATTGGTATGAAAATTGTTTTTTCTTGTTGAACTAAGAGAAAGTAGTTGTATGCGTAATCCAATGTTCAATAATCTCAGTGGGCTATTGGTAAAACTGGCAGTGTTGGAAGTTGTTGATTTAAGCCTTTTACAGCTCAGCATTCTAATCTCGCTTTCCGTTTTATGCCTGTGGTTAAGCTTTTCTGTTGGATAGTTTAGGACAAGTTTATTCAAGACCTGTATAGCAAAACATGTAACTAAGTCTTTACTGGGGCCAACATCAAAATATCATGACTGTAGGAAGACATGTAATAATGTTTCAGAAAGTAAGTGAATAAATGTTTAAGTTTTATCTGAAGTTGTCCTAGAAATGATATGGTTTTTGTTTGTTTGTATTTTGGCTGCAATTCACCTGCTTTGGTCTTAAAAGACAAGATCCTGCTCAGATTCTCCAGAGGGTTGTGTGTGTGCTACTCCGTGTGGCTTTTCAGATGACTTGAGGATGGCTGGCTATTAGACCTATAGACTCGTTGTCTAGGAAGACCATTTCCTTCAGGATATTCTGGTCCAATGAATCAGGTGTGCTTTTATGTGTTCTGTCATCTCTGGACACTAGCAGACCCAACTGCAGGTCCTGAATTCTGAAAGCAATGTTATTTATGTTAATTTTCATGTGGAATACTTCAGCATGGGCTGGAAGGCCCCATCAGCCATGAGCTCCATTCTTGCTCTGTATATATGAGACAGAGACAGAGGCATGTGGTACAGTGCTAGGGATCTTGCACACGCTGGGTAAGTTCTGTACCACTGAGTTACA
The DNA here is from genome assembly GCA_004027025.1 of Myocastor coypus. Classification (NCBI taxonomy): domain Eukaryota; kingdom Metazoa; phylum Chordata; class Mammalia; order Rodentia; family Myocastoridae; genus Myocastor; species Myocastor coypus. The sequence goes on along the minus strand of PVJA010001070.1, from coordinate 3,026 downwards.
TCTCATGTGCATCTCATATTTTTGCCACTAATGCAACATTTCAGGATAAAATATACATGTTGAAAGGAAAATGAAGAAAACCTGAAATTAAATATCATATTTACAAGAACACCTATATTATAATTTATATTAAATATAGGTCATTATATGCTACTTTTCTCCATGAGATATGTTCAGTAAGAAATAGGTCATATGCCAGGCAAACCATAATTTTTCTTGGCACCCTATTAACTACCTGTCTGGATTAGGATGCGTCCTATTCACCCTTCAGCCTTGCACCAAAACCCTGAAGGCATGCTAATGTGCAGTATGAGCAAATCTGCATGCCGGGTGTCAGCAACAGACCCTCTTGTGAGAGTCACTTGACAGTTTTCTTCAGTGGTTTTAACATTTATGATGATCCTCTATCATAATTTATGATCTCCCTGGAACAGACCCTAAGTTAAGGATTTAGGTGTGAGTGATTTATTAAGGAAGCGCTCCTAGGAAAACCAATAAAGGACTGAAAGAGTAGGGATAGAAAAGAGGAACAAGCCATACAAGTGCTTGCTACTATTTTAGACACAGCCTGAGAAAATGGGGAACTCTAACATATAAAACTGCAGGAACTTCAAGTTCTCCAAGTCTGTTGTTCAGGGAAATCAGTTGAATATTAAGAAACAGAATTAGGAAATTGCTTCACAGATGGCCAAGGACATTCAAAGAGTCTGAGTAGGACACCAACCTCTCTGCTACATGATTTACTGATTTTTCTTTCTATAGTAACAACAAAAAATATATGAGTATAATTTTACTAGAACACTAGACAGTAGAAACTATGGCTAGGTCAGCCATGATACTGTAGACTAATCTAGAAGAGAAGAAGAAACTATAATGTATTGCAGATTGTCATGTCAGGATGTTTCTTATAATTAAATTAGAACCTATCACCCTGAATACCAGAAAAATAAGTCTGTCAGAAAGTGGTAGCAAAAAGATTTAGTCCAACAGAGAGATCAGATTTCTAGTGGTGATGTTTCTGGCCTCAGTCTTTTCGGTATATGTTGAATTATTTGAAAAACCAAAGGCATCTGAAGTTTGTAAGACTGACTCCAATGTAATCCTTCTATTTCCTCCTGCAATACATTTCATAAAATACCCACTGGTGTCAACTGGAGCTGTACAGTTTAAATTGTGCATAGGGCCTTGGCCTTGGACAGGCTACTGCCCTTCTCCTAGCCTTGATGTCTGCACTGAGAGCAAAGAGATAACAGAATTTAATTTATGGAGTTTCTGTTATGATTTGATGAATAAGGAAAACATTCAAAAGGGAGCTGGCTTATGGTAGCTTCTCGGGAAAATGCTGATTAGTAATATTACTAAAAGTGTCATAAAATGGAAAGCTGCATGGCTACTTGCTTAATTACCAGTGCTAGATAATAAAGTGATATACTTGATGATGTGGAATAATCATTTAACCATGCTTGCAAATTCTGTAGGTAAAGAGTTAAGATAGCACAAGAAGGATGGACTCCCTCTGCTCCATATCTGTGGTGCTTCAGGGAGGAACACTAGATTATTGTCAGAACTCAAGTGGTGGAGCTGGAATTCTACAGAGGTTACTCTACTTGCACATGTGACAGATGCTGGCTGTCCCCTCAAGGTCTGTTGGAGTTGTCACCTGGAATAACCCATATACCCTTTTCTGCTTCCTCATGGTATAGCAGGTATAAGTCAATTAGGCATCCAAGACAGCAGCTCACGGCTCCCAAGAGTATGCCTCACCAGGAAGCCTGGTGTTCTATTGCATACTAGGGTGACTGTAGTTAATAATGAAGCAATACACTGTATATTTCAAACTCTCAAGGACAGAAAATTCTGAATATTCTTACCACAAAGTAAATACTCCATTTGATAGATATTCATTAATGGATATTCTGATTTGGTCATTACAAAATGTGGACATGTATCAAAATACATACCAAATATCATAAATATGTAGAGTCATCATTTGTTACATAGAAATAAAATAATAACAATGAGATACAAAAGTCTCTAAATGAATCGTCTTTTCTGACCCAATCATATAGAGTCAATTACAGGTCACACTGGTACTGATAAATTGTGTCACAAATGGAAAGGATTATAAGCCCCACTTCTGAGTGGATACATGTCAAATCCTGTGAAACCATCATTCCTTAACCATATCCACAATAAATTACATGTTATGGGGCCCGGCGGGATGGTTCAGTGGTCTAAAGCCCCTGCTTGGGGAAGCTTGGGCGGCTTCAGGGACCGCGGTTCGATCCCCTGCACCACATGCTGCGCCAGCCCTGACCTTGGGGTGGGCTGAGCCAGCCATAAAAATGAGTGAATAAACAAAGGTTCTGAAACAAGAATGAAAATAATAAATAAAATAAAATAAAATTACATGTTAGTTATTTTTCTCTAAAACCATAGGCTGTATCAACTTTTCTAACATTCCAACGCAATCAAAGGAATTTAACAACACACAGTCCGGCATCCTGGCAAGTACCTCCACTTCTTCTGTTTGCTGAGTCTGAAAACTCAGCCACACTGCATTTTACTTGCTGATGTAGTCTTGCTAAATATATAGAATTTATGTTTTGGCCAGTGATTTACAGAAGAAAAAAAAAAACAACACACACACAGTACACAGCAGTTAAAAGTGAAAGATATGCTTTAATAATTTCACTTCCCTGGAAGATTTTTGAGTGAAAGAATACAAAGCTCAGATTTTTAAGGGGTAATGTTTTCCACATCACTTTTTGTGGAAAATACTTTCTTTCTTTTTTTTTTTTTTTTGTCTTTTTGAGACAGGGTCTCGCTATGCAGTTCAGGCTGGCCTTGAGCTCACTTTTGTAGCCCAGGCTGGTCTCAAACTCGCACCAATCCTCCTGCCTCAGCCTCCCAAGTGCTGGGATTACAGGTGGAAAATACTTTCTAATGACATATAAATTATTGTTCACTGAAGAATACATGAGTGTCCAGTAGGTTTTTTAAATTATGAGGCATGATTAAAGAGA
>PVJA010001069.1:102090-137774 GCA_004027025.1 Myocastor coypus | reverse complement strand
ACCCTCCTTTCCCTTCCCCTCCCCTCCCTTTTACCTTTCCTTCCATCCTCTTCTCCTCCCTTCTTTTTTTTCTTTCTTGAATTCCAGTGTATTCACACTGAGACATACCCTCAGCCTTTGTTTATTTTATTATTATTATTTTTATAGAGAGAATTTCTCCATAAATTGTCCAAACTTGTGATCCCCTGCCTCAGCCTCACAGAGCGTTCAGTTTAAAATTATGCACTGTGGGGCTGGGGAGATAGATCAGGAGAATAAGCACTTGCCTGGCCAATACAAGAACCTGAGATTAATCACCAGTTCCACAAACAAAACAAAACAAAACAAAGCAAAACAAAACAATACAATACAATACAATACAATACAATACAATACAATACAATAAAATTGTGCACCAGGGCTGAGGAAATAATTCAGTAGCATGAGTGCCTGGCTCCCAAGCACAAGGCCTTGAGTCTGGTTCCTGGTACCCAAATAAATAAAAAAATAAAATAAATTTGTGCACACCACACCAGACAGTCCTCACTTTCTTGATGCCATGGTTGTGCTTACTTTTGTAAGTAAAAATCAGATAAATGATTCTAAGGGCTAGATTTGAAATTAAATTTCACTTTAATGATTAATGCATCTATTAAGGCTTATTTTTTCTGTTACTCTGAAAGTCTTAGTTTCCACAATCAAAGCTGTAGAATTTTCAAGGTCAAGATTTTTAAGCTCTGACTGCTATGATAACTCAGCATACTAAGTGCCTGCTTAGGCAAGCACAGGGACTGAGGTTCCATCCCTGGCACCATATGCACTGAGCCAGGACTGAGACAGGGCATGATGGCACACCCCTGTAATCTTAGTGCTGAGAAGGCTGACACAGGAGAATCTCCATGAGTCCAAGCTGCATAGGGAGATCTTGCACAAAATACATTTAAAAAAATAAAAAAGAATTACTAAAATTTTTAAGTTCATCATTTCCCAAATAATGCTCTGCGGTACACAGACACCCAATGAGAAGTGAATGCTGTGTCTGAGGTGAACTTTGTTTGTGAATACTATTTTGTTTTATTTTTTGCTTTGAAACCTACAAGTAATGCCACTTCTGTTTTGCAAATAATATGTTTAGCCCAGCAGTTATTAAAAGCTTTTTCTCCCTGAAACAACCTTGCCCAGGTTCTGCGATGTATATTTCAGAAGTGTTTTAATCTGTCTTCTGAGCTAGTTTTATCTGTGTATATTCATTTATTAGAGCAGAAAAAAGGAGTAACATACAGTTTTGAAAATTCTAGATCCAGATACATGACATCACAGAAGCCTGAAACACAACGTGTTTCTTCTATGATACTTTTTCTATTTGGTCTGTCTCATTCATGAAATTGAACTTTATATACATGTTGTAAACACAGAGAACCAAACCAATCAAATCAATTCCATGTCTCCATAATCACCTCACTGATAGAATACTATGCTTTTCATTGGCCTGATTCCAAAGTCAGATGCTCTGTGTAGCTATATTTCTTCACCAGCTCCAGTTGCTTTCTAATATATATTTATTATTTGTCACTATTGCTACTGATCTACGAAAAAGTGAACGTGTGTGTGTGTGTGTGTGTGTGTGTGTGTGTGTGTGCATTTCATTTGTACACATTAGCTCAAATAGAACTCAGTGATAGCATGTTATGGCATCAGGATTTGGGAGGCAGAGGATTACCTTTACTTTAGGGTCATTTTTTTCATCTTTTTTATTGCATTTAATAAGAAATAACAATGTGACAGTTTCAAAACATTTTAGCAGCACATTTCTAGTATTTGATACAATACATATTGTTGTCCTCCTAGTAGTTATACAGAGCACAGGGTGTAGACATGATAATTTTTCTAATCATTGTTGGTACAAAAAATGCTTCTAATTAAAGTAAGAAAAAGTAGTTGTATACATAATCCAGTGTTCCATAATCACAGTGGGTTATTGGCAAAACTGGCAATGTTGGAAGCTGTTGACTTAAGCCTTTTACAGCTCAGCATACTAATCTAGCTTTATGTTTTATACCTCATAGTTAAACTTTTCTGCTGGGTGGTTAAGGGCAAGTTAAGGCAAGACCTGTATAACAAAACATAGCGTTCAGGTGAGAATTGCTTTATCTCCAGAATCCTGGATACCTTCCTGCTGGAGAAAACGGGAGGACAGAAAGGCCAAAGAGGAAAGTCATCCAAGGTCCCTCTCTCCTTTCAAGCATGTTCTCAGAAGCTTCACACAGAGAATTTTGCTTGCATCTCATGGCCCAGGGCTGGGTGCCAGATCTCCAAATCCAGAAAAGTTGAGTTTGGGAAATGCAAGCCCATCGCTGACACATTTCCCATCCCTGTGGAAACTGAGGTTCTGTGCACAGGGAAGAGAAGATGTGGGAAGGACAGCTGGCAGTGAAGGTGTTGCACTAAAGCCAGTGATGGCAACTAGGGAAGTCTGCATATGAGTAAAAGGCAAATATGTATTTATTATTACTTCTCATTGCATCCCTACACTTGTAACTCTTCAGAGTAGCTATGTTTTCATCAAGAAGTACTGCAGAATTTTAAACTAAAATAATAAGACTTGCCCTTCACTATCATTTTTCAAACATATGTGACAAGATGATTTTGTAGCAAGGGGATTCTAGATAGAATGAAATTGCACAGAAGTAGGTATTTTTAAAATTAGCTTCTCAACGTTTAAGTTCCACACTGTCCTCTCTGATAGCATTTTCTTCTGGACAGACCAATAATTCTTTAAATAGCCATTCACTGAGTCCTTTAACTTGTGGTACTAACAATACACACTGAAGCAAAGATGAACGAAGTCTTCTACCTTAAAACTAATTTTTTAAAAGTGGAAGACTTGTAAAACATTATGAAACAAATGAAGATGATCATTTCATAGTACAGTAAAGGAAGGCAATACAAAAGTTACAGGGGCAGCCTACTGGAGGAAGATAACATTTAGATTGTTCTCTCCTTAGCATATTTATTTATTCCTTAGTCCTAGAACCTGGTACATATCAAGCCTCGTACAGGTATGTGTTGGTATTAGATGAATGAATAATCAGATATATAGATGGATGACTAATCAGTCCAAAGGTGTCTCCAGAGAGGTGTTATTGAAAATAAAAAAAATAATGGGATGAAGCCAGTGATACTAAGAAATAGGAGATTTCTTTCCAGGGATAAGATAAGCAGCATACTATTCTGGTTTATAGTGGTGAGTTCAAACTTAATTCTAAGTTCAAAATAAATGAAAAGCCTTTAAATAATCTTGTATCATTTCATCTGAGCTTCATAAAAACATATAAAGTAGGTAATCTTGTTATTATCATCTTTATTTTATAAGTGAGTAAGCTAATACAAACAGTAAAATAACAGCCAGATTCATAAAGCTGGTCAGAATGAGGTTTAGGATTAAATTACGTGAAATTCAACTCCAAAATCTAGCTTTCAGCAGTATTAAGTTTCATATAAGATCTAAAATATCTACTGTGATATGTACAGTAAATTGGTGAACAGGACCTGGATTGTTAGATCAGCAAGAAAGAGGCTGGAAATAATTTAATAGACTGATTTTTTTTAAACACTTTGTAAGAGTGCCTTGAGAAGCAAATAAATAGCATAGGCTCTCAGAGTGGCATCTGAGAAAAATTGTCTTTTTATAGTACATTATTGTGCAAAATAGTTGGTTTTTTTATTCTAATGAATTCTTCAAATATATGGAGATCCAAAACTTAATTTAGTTAGAGTTATAATATCTTGAAAGAAGGAAACTATTACAAACTGAATCTGAGCAGTCTACTTTTGTTTTTCACTTAAATTGTGATTATAACTTGCATTATTTACATCGCCGACCACTAGACAAATGTGAATTACAGTACTTGAGAACCCATCTTGCCCTATAAAGAATGACTGCCCTCAGAAAGTCCAGTAACAACAAATGCCGTCAAGGCTATGGGGAAAAGGAACTTTCTTCTTTGTTTGTGGGAATATCATCTAGTGTAACCCTAGGGATCAGCATATAGACACAGTCCATTCAGTCTGGCTCTTCTCCTCAAGGTGTCTCCCTGAAAGAGTGAAATACATCATATTGCCATAATAAGTGCAAAGCCATGTGACACAATTCATAATAGCTAAATCTGGTAAGTCATCTATATGTCCATCAACCTGTGAATGGAAAAAGTGGCATTTTATCCAACAGAGTACTATTTTGCCATAAAAAAGATAAATGTGAGTCATTTGTAGGAAGATGATGCTAACTGAAATAAATCTTTTATAGAGCAGAATGGGGCCAAGTGACAGAAGGAAGAAATTAAGATGTATTATGCCTGTGTGCCACCTCCACCTGAGCAGTGGAAGCATTTTCACAATACACATGTACTAATAAATTTTTAAAAAATAGATCTCTAGATCTTTTTTTATGTATTTGGTACAGGGTATCACTATGCAGCTTGGACTCACAGTGGTCCTCCTGTTTTCAGCCTCCTCAGCACTGAGATTCCACATATGCATCACCACGCCCAGTCTTGGTGGCCAGCTTGGTGCACCTGCAGTGGGCCAGCACAGCATGTGGATCGAACCCAGGGCCTTATGCTTGCTATACAGGGCCTTAGACCCCTGAGCTATCTTTGCGGCCCAGTTTCATGATCTTTTAATATATGCTTTCCAGCAACATTTAAAAAATTGAGTAGAAAATGCATGTGCCTTTATAAACTGTGCTAGTTGTAGAAAATAGAACTAAAATGATTTTGGCAATGCCAAATTCAGGGATTACAGAAAGCCCAGAGCCTTCTTACAGCACACAAATATGTTGTTCTCTGTCACTTAATCTGTCCTTTAGCAAGCCCTTACCACACCTACAGTGAAGCTGTATGGGAAAGAGGAAGTGGCAGAAGCTTTTTAGATACCCATGAAAAATGTGGCTAAACATGGAATGAAATAAGACTTTAAAATTTTTTGAAAACACATTTTTGGAAAAAAAATATAAATTTCATAGTAAGAGGAGACTGTACAAAAATTAATTTAATATTTATTTCCCTTATAATACTTACAATGAGTTTAGTATTTTTAAGTCAGTAATCCCCAACCTTGTCACCAGGGAACAGTTTTCTGGAGGATAGGAAATGCAAGGAAGTCAAGATTGGAGACTGACAAGGAGAGAACCCTCCATGGGATGGGCTAGATCTGGGATGTACTTTCCTGAAGGTTTCATAGTCCCTTGGGACTATGGGTGATGGGAAAGGAGGTGGGCTTAGGTAATAGTTCCCATGATTGGCAGATGAAGCTTAGCTTACTTCCTGCTTGCAGCTCCATACCCAGAAAACGCTGGCTCTAGTCAGCGGCCCAGTTGTTGGGGATCTCAGCTCTAAGTCACATGAGATTTGCTTTTAAAAATCCTACTATATTTTTCAGGCTATTTCTAAAAAAGATAGTGTAAATAAAGAATTTTCCTCTGATTTAATTTTGTTGTTGTAACAGCTTAAAAATTAAGTAATTATATATTTATATAGTTATATATAGACTTTATAGTCATGCATAATTACATACATGATCGAATACATGAAGTGTGATAAAAATGTATGGTGAATGCTTAAATTAAAAATAATTAATACAGTAAATGTCACATGGCCATTACTCTCAACATTCTCCCTCTTGGTTTCAGACACACTTCTCTCAGTGTTCTTGCCACTTTCGGAGAAGGTTCTTGAAGTCCTCTGTTGTGAACAACTTTAGTTGCACTGTTGTGCCTGGCTTGACATTCTGAAAAAAAGCAAAATATTTACCTTTCATAATGCTTTTGACTTTGAAGAAAAGCACAAATTTGCATGGTATCAGGTTATATTTATATACAGTAAACCTAGAACTTGATCATCACTATTTGGTGATCAAGTAATTTTTCCACTTTCCAACATACTATTTTAATACTACAGTGGAGGTAATTGTGTCTCGTTTACCACCAGTGAACTGACATATCAGAATATTTGATAAAGAGAAAGAAAAATGTTATGCATATATAAGAATTTATACATTTCTTAAGATATTTGCCCCAATGAGGCTACGTTTGGATTTCATTATTTTCCAGAATTTTCATTTTCTTCTATGAAGAGTCAGTTTTATAAGTTTTATGAAATTGTCCCTAGTTAATTCGACTGAGTTTTAATAATTTGCTGGGTAAAACACCCTTGAATGAGTACTTTCATGCAACATTGCAAGTGGAATACATACAAACAGTGAAACAGAAATACGATCGGGTCTAAAACCAACAGGTGGAGGCCAGCAAGATGGTTCAGTGGTCTAAAGCCCTTGCTTAGGCAACCACAGGGACCACGGTTCGATCCTGGCACCACATGCTGTGCCAGCCCCACCCCAAGGGCAGACTGAGCCAGCCATAATACAATAAATAAATAAATAAAGTAAAAAAAAAATAAAACCAACAAGTGAAGAGCTAGAAATATGTGAAACCTTTACTTTTTACATTTCCTATTCTTTTCCTCAATTGGTAAAAATAAGTTGTTTAACACAATGTAAAATAGAAATTTATAGGCACATTCCATAATGCTCCAAGGCCTGAGTTTCAACTGTAGTGCAGTACATAGAGTTTATAAATTAAACATGTACTTCATCTTCACTTTAATATTTCACAGGAAAATTGTAATTTGTTTTGTCTGCTTAAAACTTTTAAATTGTGGTTATTCTAGAAACATTTGTAAGGATTTTTCTTTTTCTTTTTTTGCATATTTCGTTTTGTTTGCATGTGCTTTGAGGCCTGTCACCTGCACTGGGAATCTGATTATGTTTGCAAGAAATAGACTTTACATTGGAAGATGTCAAGCATTCCCATGTTAATAAATCATGTAGTCTTTGCCTGGTTGATCTTTTCTTCTATCCTTGCTACGTTATGCCATGCCTTCTGTCACCAGTGGGCACCAGTCATGTTAAAGTGTGGCTCTTTCAATTGTTATCCAGAAAATCAGTCTAAACTAATGTGGTGGATTCTGCAGCCTCCATGGTCATGCACATGTGGTACATATTACTCTAATAATGCACCAAGTTTTGTTTTAATTATAAATTTGATCAAATTTTGTAAATTGTTTGTTGGGCTGGTTGAGGGATGGATTTTCCCATTGTTGTTTCATAGAAAGTAACCGCATAACAAAGTACATGAGGAATATTCTCTGAATTATCCTTCTCTCAAAGAATTAAAATGCATCAACACTTAAATAACGTGATTCATATGTTAAAAATAAAAGTTAACATTTACTGAGTCCTTCTTGAGTGCCATGGTCATATAATTAAGTAAAACTGAAACTATGCTTCACTGAGTCAAAAAGTACAAAGATCCTCAAGGTTGAAGGTTCCAATATAATTCCTTTTAATTAATAAATTAATTAAATTGATACTGGATCTCACTATGAAGCTTGCATTCATAGTGATCCTCCTATCTCAGCCTCTCTAGCACTGGGATTACAGGTGTATACAACCATGGCTGGCTTTGGTGGCCAGCATGGCATGCCAGACCAGGGATGGAACCTGGGTCCTTGTGCTTGCCAAGTAGTCGCTTAGCCTGCTGAACTATTTCCCAGCCCCAACATTAGGTATTCTTATATAGAACAAAAAGCTAAATTTATATACTTAATATGTGTTGAAGAAGGGCATGAATAAATGAATGAGTGGTTAAAGGCAGAAACCTATGGCACGAACAAGTAGCACTAATTGGGAATTGGCTATACCTAAACATCTGATACAAAAGTTACTGTATATTTTGAGGTAATTCCATCACTAGCATTTTAAAGAATTATTAATTTACAATATTATTGAAGGACTTCAAGGGGAGTTAATTTTTTTCTCATATTCCACAATTTTAAGCAAAGTACAGAGTAGACAATGGGAAATGGATTTTGAAAAAAAAATTAACTTTCACATTAACTACTACCATAAGTCCTATAAAGAAAAATGAAATCCAGTGTCTGTTGCTTTTTCCTTAACAATAGAAGTGAGTACCAGGGCCGTATCTTGAGTTTGGACTCAATTATTTACTGTTAAATGTCACACAGCAAGCAAAAGCAAAGCAGCTGATTTGCAACCAGCTGGCCACAGTTTTAAGCCATGTTCAACCACTGGATGTTTTGTGGTACTGTTTCACCCCCTCTTAGCCCATTTACACATTTGTAAAATAGGGATCATATTTTTTCTATGGATTATTTTTAATAAGGAAAGAAATAGAGTATAGCAAAAAGTCTTCACAAAGCTGTGAAGCCTATTACTGGAAATGTGTTCTGGGAGAAACTGTTGATTTCTCTTTAATCAGAGAAGTTCTGTGACCAAACATTTCAGGAAATGTTTAAATTCAATTTGTTGCCTGGTAGGTTTTCCCAGACTGTAACATATGACTGTGTCCTGGGAAAGGCCAAGGAAGGATCACATTATGCAGACTTAATGGGCTTATTTTATTCCATCATCATTTCTTCCTAAGAATAACTCACAGGAAAATTATTTAACCACTGTTGAGACTGATGTGATTGTATTATTAGTAATAGTAAAAAAATGAAAATTACCAATGAATGTTACAAGAATACGATGTAATCAAGATAGATAAGTTGTCCTGTGTGAAAATAATGGAAGATTTGTAAGCTTAATGGCAGCATATAAGATTAGCAGATTAATTGTCATCATGATACCAGAATCAAAATAGAACCAAGAAACTATTCTAAACCTAAGTGTGGGAACATCTTTATCATCCTTATCAGAAGCAGAGAACTTGTCCAAAGCAGGCTGAGATTTCAAATTCTGGGCTATCTGAATCTCTCCCTGTCTGAAGCCTTCTCGTTCATCAGTATTTGTGAAATGTAACCTCATGGCTAAGGCTGGAATGCTGAGACTTGGGATAAGGGATGTAGCATCTGACAAGTGAATCAGGTAGTAATCAACAACTGCAAATGCAGAAAAGTATCTGGGTTAATTCAAGCAGGGTTAATTCTAAAGAATCATTTTTTTCCTTGGTAATTTGTCTAAAGATTTCAAATGAGTATACGAGCAAGCTAAATTCTCCTGGGAACTGTAACACAGACATGTAGATCTTGGGAAAGATTGCACAGGCAAGAAAGTCTGGGACCCATGGTAACTCAAAGTAAATAAATAAATAAATGTAAAATAAAAATAAAATAAATTAAAAAACACTCATTTCCTTTGTCCTACCCAGGAGTAAAGGGCCAAAGATGACATCTGTTCTACCAAAAAGGAAACCTTTGTAAAGTTCTAAGATAGTCAGTACATACTTCCAAGCTCTTAGCAGTATTCACTATATTGTAAAATGTTCTCTGCTGCTCATAAAAACTTCAATAAAATCACCGTCATTAGATAATGCCTTGTAAAGTGGAATTGAAGTGTGGCTAGAGGTAAAAAAGTGGTTTCTGGTAGCTACAATGGAAATGTCTAGGAAAATGTGGCCCAAGTTGGATGGAGTGGTCTACTCATTTGTAAATGAGGATGAAGGATACAGTTTTTTTCAGCATCACCAATTTTAGGTCGTTGAAAACCTCAAACTCTACTTCAGACCTTGGAGAGCCAAGTTACTGAGTAGGAGGTTTTGAGATATTACCTTTTCTGGTCTTAAGCCCCTGACTCAAAGAAGACTTCTGTTCCCATTTCTAGACAGGATACATAATCTTGATTTTGCTATTGTCTTGATGACTGGAGGCCAAGGGGAAGGGCACTCAGAGATAAGAGCAGTCTCCTAAAAGAACTAGTCAAGGGCAAGGGTGGCTTCTGCTCTCAGCTGTGCATCTTCCCATTCCAAGAGACCGTCCTCTGGTACATCTTGGGGGTAGGGACATCAAGCAGGACAGGCTTTTCTTCAGACAGGAAATTCCAGAGAGAGGAAGCGTAACTACGAAAAATTAAGAAAGAGAATTGTCTGCCAATAGACACATCTAAAACACAGCCAGTGGAGAACTTACAATTTGCTTATCTGTGCTAGAAACTTCGCCATACCTAATATAGGGTTAGAACACAACACCTTTTCTTATGTCCTTTATTATCTCTTCAGTTCCTTTGCATATGCATTTGTAATTTTTTATCAGTATTGGGGACTGGGCCCAGGTGGCTTGGACCGAGCAAGCAAGCCAGGTGAACAATTATAATTTATTTTAAAAACATCAAAATTTTCAACATGGGCTGTTTTCTTGGTATACAAAATGTTTAAAAAAAAAACAGAAATAAATTCCCATATAACTGTAATGAAAATACCAATAGCACTCTACAAAAAAAAGGAAAGAAAAATTACCTTAAGCTGAGGCAGTCTACACACATGCCAGCAACATGTTCTATACACATGCACAACTTACACCAGTGGCACATGTTTTTTGCTTTCCTGGCCTTTTGTGGGATATACTTGACATCCTAGAGGTCTTGCTGATTTCTCTGGAGGTCCTTGTTGTACTATACAGAATATAATCAGGTGGAACATAAAATATAAAATAAATTATTACATTATTACTGTGTGTTGTGTGTTTAAAGTAGGCATCAACATTTTGATGTCAGCTATATACTCACTTAAAAAAAAAAACTAACAGATAACATCAGAAATAAATTCCTATATAAACTGTAATGAAAATATCACTTGAACTATGTCACACACAAAAAAACTTTGCTTCAACTGTGACACCCAAGGCAGTCTTCCCATGTGACAGCTGCGTGTTCCATGCACATGGCTGGCTTACCCTGATAGCATGTGTGCTTAGCTTCTTCTCACATGTAGCATTTTTGTCACCTATCTTCTCTTATGGCTTTGTGAGGAGTTTCCTACCATATTATACAACATGTAATTAGCAGAGAAATAACATTTCAACAAAATAAAATGTCAAATATATAAAGAGTACTTAGGAGAGACATCAGTCAACCTTTTAACATCAGCTGTTTACTTGCTTATAAAACCTAAAGGAGAATATAAAAAAATCCATGCTTACATGAATTACAAAAGTCTACAGCAGAAATAATCTTTTGCTTTAAACATCACATCCAAGGCATTTTCCACACCTTGCAACTGCATGTTACATGCACGTTTGCTCACACTGATAGCACATATGTTTTATTTTCCTACCTCTAAGAGCACAGTTAACAGTGTTTTTATTCCCCTGATGTGTAGTAGGTCTTTGCGATGCTACACCTGCCTGTTCACCTATCGGCTTGCCAATGTCCTCCAAAATTTTGATGTGTGGTTCTTTGAGAAGATGCATCTTGTTTTTCCTCTTGTAAATGATCTCCTGGGAGCTCCAGTCCTAGTCCTCTAAGAAAATTTCTCTGTGCTATTTTGTGCTTTTCATTTTCTTTGTAAACATCAAACTATTTAGGTCACACATGTTTAGGATCAAGTAAAACCCAACCATTGGCTAATGAGTTGTGTTTCAAGGGACATCATAGTTGCTGCATAACTCATCAACAATGTCTACTCCACATTCAATTTTGTTGGAGCAAGTTTCCTTCTCAGGCTTGCATTCTGTCGACCTTTTGCTATCAATATTTCCGTCATGTGGCAGGGCTCACAGTTGGCAGTACCACTTTACTTTTCTTTGCTGTGTAGAAGGCCCATGTTGTAGCTCTGAAATGCAAAGATCCCACTATACAATTTTCTTTTTTTTTTTTTGGTCTTTTTGAGACAGGGTCATGCTATGCAGTTGAGTCTGACCTTGAGCTCAGTTTTGTAGCCCAAGCTGGTCTCGAACTCACACCAATCCTCCTGCTCAGCCTCCCAAGTGCTGGGATTACAGGCATGAGCCACCATGCCCAGCTCCCACTATACAATTTTCTAAGTCACAGCATATTTTTTGAAATTTTTTATAATTTAACTTAATTTTATTTTGAAGAGTAAAAACAGAAGCAAAAATAGAAAAAAAAGAGACAGAAACAGGGTAATATACAACAATACGTAAGTTACAGATTTGCAAACCACGAATAGCTAATTATCAGTGGCTGTTATTTATTTTTTATTGTCAAATCTTTTGCTCAGCTTAACAGATATCATTATGAAAGTTCGGACAAATAGTTGAATATTAATGCTTGCTTTCAAGAAGTCTTAATTTTGTCCTTGTCTTTTTTTTTTAATGTATTTTAAAGTGAGTCATTTGAAATTTCTGCCCTGTTCCTGTGTGTAGTTCCCATGCTGGGCAACTTGTGCTGTGGTAGCAAATGTAATATTCAGTGGAACCTGGTAAACCCATTGCTGAGTGTTACATTCCTGTTAGTTTGGGAGATGGAAGCCTCAAGTCTGATCCCAATATTATTCGGGTTTTTACTGCATGAATAAAGGCCTTATGGCAGAGTTCTAGGATAAAAGTCTAAACTGAAAGTAAGTTTAGTTTCAGTTTAGTAAGTCCTCACATTGACGAAGGACTAAATTCTAATGCCATAATTTGACCCATCGCTTTTCCATAAATCTTTGGCTTTGCTGTGATCATCATGAGAAATTTGCTGAGTTCCACAGGCCTGTTAATTCTTTCAGTTCAGCGAGTGTAGTGTCGTAATAAATAGATTTCTGAGTATGGCTATTGGTAAACATAGAACGTTTTCCTTCATTTTAGCCCTTGGTGTATTTCAGAGCATCTTCCAGCATTTCATCTGTTACAATTTTCCGCACTGAATGGTGGTGCCGTCACTGGGTCCAGTGTGTTTGACCTGTGCCAAGCCTTTCACAATGCTTTGGACTCAATTCTAAGACAGGAACACTCCTTCCGGCTGCATGACCCTTTTGCAATAATATTTCAGCTAGTCACATATGTGCTCACAGTGTTGTGTTTCTCATCATGTGACTCAAGGAGATGTGCATCCCCTGTGTCTCTATCAATTGGTTCATGCTCCCTTTCACTGTCACAGGAACGTCAGCTCACATGGCCAGTGCCAAAGCCATCACCATCATCATCGCCAACCCCCCGACCACTCTTCTGTTAGGAAAGCCTGCAGTTTCCATAATGGATCATCCTCATCATCTAAGCATGAATACTCTGATGATTCATTTTGACCTCCTTGCAAAACTTGCAAATCTGGTTTTTCACATGCCATTGTACTGATTTGGGATTCTTCCACCAGAGAAATAAAAAAAAAAACTGTTTCCCAACAAATCTCAGGGTGGCATGGTTTCATTAAACCCTCTGTGATGTGTGATGCTCAGATAACATAAGTAAAACTCATTAGATGGGGCATAAAGTTTGGTCCCAATGCAATTTGACACTTCCGCTCATTTTCACACTCCTTACCATGCAGCATAGCAAGTGGCTAAACACATAGACTACTTCCAGGATCCCGTAGAGAAAGGAACTGGATGCACAGTAGAAAAGTAAAGGGTAGGTTTGCAGGACCCAGACTTAGCCCCTAGGGATTGTGCTGCTCCTTGCAAGTATTGAGCTTGCTCCTGCCTCAGCATCTTTGCAGCTGTTGCTGCTTCTGCCTGGCATCCTCTTTTTGTACATCTATGTTTGGCTTTTTGACTTTATCTAGTTCTGTGGTAGAGTGACATTTTCCCATGGAGCACTTGCTTATATACTCATGTATTTACTTATATAAACATAGGTCTGTTCCCAGTCCCTACCTGCCATTGCCTACTCATTCTGTATCCCTACTCTGTGCTCTGAATTACTCCATAGCTATGTTTTCACTTTTTAGATCATGTTTTATGTATGTGTCATGTGTTTTCCTACAGTAGAATAAGAGAGGCAGGTGATGAGAGGTGCATCTTGCATTCTTCACTTAGGTGTAGATTGGGTCTAGACTAGTGCTTTGCACATAATAGGTGAATGGTAAATATTTTTAATGAAGAATAAAATAATTGAGCTGTATGACATTCATGCTTCTTATAATTTTTATGTTTTCAAAACTACTTTTACTATTTTATTTATTTTTGCATATTTGGTACAGGGTCTACAGGGTCTCACTACATAGATCACAGTCATAGTCATTCTCTGGTTTTCAGCCTCCCAAGCCCTGGAATTACAGGTGTGTGCCACCACGCCTAGGCTCAATCCCAGTCTCAGAGCTCAGCGTGCTCCAAGGGTGGGGCTGGCACCACATGCCAGGGAATGAGCCCTGGCTGCTGTGCTCTGCCTAAGCAGGTGCTTTAGTACACTGAGCCATCTCTCCAGTCCTCCTTTTTCTCTTTTAGAATGAGTGAAAATAATGCTGTCTTGAAAGTGACAGAGAGGATATCAGTGGTGACTTGTACTCTGCATTGTTACCACTTTTTTTTTTCATATCGAAAGTCTGTCACCCCATTTAACCACCTGCAAAAATAACTTCTTCCCTTGCATTGGAGCATGGTTCTCTTGCAGCCTGCAGACTGCCAGTCCCAGTGATGGTGAGGATTTCTCCCAAGGAGCCTCTCCAAAAAGCACTAACTTCTATATAAGCAAACATTTGGAGAAAGAAGCACATGAAAGAATATGTAAACATTCAACAAAAATATTTTACCTACAGAAATATACTTCCAACTGTCTTCACTTCACATGCTATTATTAAAAATATCTCTGCTTGGATAGAACCTTTGTGTTTCCATGTTGATTCGTGGCTGCTCCTGTGAACTTTGAGATCCTGTGCTTGGCTACGCTTTTGTTTTTCTTGGAACTCTGTAGCATGCAGCATATTGCTAGCTGAGGGCTGGGACGTAGAAATTTATTATTAAAAATAAAAGTGAGAAGGGGAAGAATTTATTCCATAAGGATGAAAAAGACTTAGTGTCAAGAAGCTAGGAATTTCAAAGTGGTTTATATAATAGACTGCATTTCTTTTCAAAGCAGTATAGCTTGGTTGCCAGGAATGAAGTTAAGGGTCTGTATTTTGCCTATCTGGGCTCCTGAGAGCTGAGGAAGGAGGAAGGATGTTTTTCTAGGGGATTTCTTCATAACATTTCTTCATTGCTTGCCGTGTATAGGCATAACCTTGGTGACCTATCTAATCCCAGGCCTTCTGGTAAGATGGTTATTAAAATGTCATTCCTCAGAGGAGTAATCACAGTTAAATAGCAAACAGGGCATTTTTTTTCACAGTTGGTAAGAGATATTTTTTTCTTCCTGTGTAAAATAGCTATATAGTCTCTCAGCATGTTTTTGCTTCCTATATTTTTGTTCTATGGATGTCAGTCTCTGTCTCTCTCTGTTTCTCTGTCTCTATCTCTCTGTCTCTGTCTCTTCCCATATTTTATTTCTAACATCTTTACATAATCATGAAATCATAAACATTCTTCTTTCAAAAAGAATATCATGGCATACTTCATAAACTTTCTGACCCTTTTCCCAAGTTGCTTAGGCATCACACTGGTATTCATTTATCTTGAAGTTTTAGCCTACATGGAGTAGATTACAAATGGAAAAATTTCCACAAGTGCTTCTTCTGTTTCTCATTGCTCCTAATCCATTAATGTCTTTTATCTAACTCCATGATCTAGTCAAAAGGCTGTGTTGTCATCTGCAATTTAATGCTAATCCTCTGTCTGTGATTGAAAAGATGTTTCCACTTTTTCACTGATACAGCTTCAGTTGGCACTTAATCCTGCATGCCAGGATTTTATTGTACATGCTGTCTTTACTGTTCGTTGTAATTGACTGATATATTTCATTTGCTGTAGTTACTAATCACATAGTACGGATAGGGAATCATCTGTGTAGTGGTTTGTAAAACAGAGTTGTGGTTCTGCTTATACAGGAATACTTATGGTGACCAACTGGTCAGCTTAGCTTAAATAGTCTCTAATGCATAGTTTATCGCTCACTGGATGAAGATGACTCTTTCCCATACATAACACTTTTATTATGCTCCTGCAAAAGTCAGGCTTAGGCTGTGTCCCTTGCTTGTTTATTTGTTTTGTATTGAACCTAGGCACACTTCATCACAGAGATACACCCCAAACCCAGTTTTATGCTTTCATATTTTTGAGATAGCTTTTCTTAACTTACTAAATTGCTTGGACTGTGCTAGAGCTTGGAACTCTTTGCCACAGCCTCCCAGAATACTAGAATTGTAGGTGTGTGTGAGTGTGTGTGTGTGTGTGTTTGTGTGTGTGTGTTTATGAGGTAAAATTTACCATCTTTAAGATATTTAGTGGTGGAGTGCACAGAGTATATTACATGCTTTCTTTATTTAGTTCTAGTTCTGTATGAAACATTGCCTTCTTCACCATACTGTCATTAAACAATTGCTCTTAAATTAATATATCATGAATTACAATTTATGTTTTTATTTATCCCCATATAAGTGTATTTATCCTCATATTATGTTACCCATGCATAATGAGTCTGATAAATTATCGCACTTGAAGCCTAATACAAAAATGTTATTATTCTTTTAAAGTTTCCCATAGCAGCCAGCCATCTAGTCAGTCATATTAGATATCCACAACGTCTCAATAAGCCAAATGGTTGAAATAAGTAAGGAATTGCTGTGATAGTACCAGTGAACAGCTAATAGAATGTTTTAAACTTTTCTCTAAATCATACTATGTATTTCATTAATTGATTAATATTCATAAACTGCATTATAATCACCTTTAAATTACTTTAATAAGTAGATACTTCAGAGGCCACAAAATAAATGAAAATCATTTTTAAAGTATACAAAACAGTGACAGAAAAAAAACAGTATTAGAAATGATAAAAGATTTCACTAAACAAAGGATAGGAATTCAATGACAGTTACTGTATTGCATGATGCTATCTTCAAATTAGTTGTTCAAAATACTAGATATAAACATGTAAGATTTGTTTAAATAAAGAAGTCATAAGAAACTCAATAGAGGAAGGAAGAAAAAATAATCAAAGTTAAAAAGAAATTATTAGCTGCTTCTTTTAAAAGACCAGCAGAAATTGACGTTATCTAAATTATTTGGCATATGTACCTAAATATATCTTTCCCCCTTCTTTCCTTTGGCTTTTTCCTCACCCCAGTTTTTCTCTTTTTTTTTTAACTTTTTGTTTTTTATTCATTTATTTTTATGGCCGGCTCAGCCTGCCCTGAGGGCAGGGCTGGCGCAGCATGTGGTGCCAGGGATCGAACCACAGTCCCTGCAGCCACCTAAGCTTTCCTAAGCAGGCGCTTTAGACCACTGAGCCATCCTGCTGCCCGCCCCCCCTCCCCCGTTTTTCTTTTTCATTGATTTCTTTCTCTTTCACAGTATATGTTGTAGCTTTTAGATTTTTACTACTCGTTCACATTCTCACACTAGTGAGATAATACAATGTTTGTACATGTGAATCAGATTAATTTTACTTACCTATATAGTCTCTAGCTGCTTCCATTTATCTATAAAAGCCTGGAATTTATCTTTTTTATAGCTAAATAATGCTGCATTGTGTAAAAATACAAAATCTTTTTTTATCCATTCCTCAGTTGATGGATATTTGTGTTTCTAAGATTTAGCTATGACAAATTGTGCTGCTATAAACATGGGTGCACATATATTGCTGTGGTTTGACAATTTCAGTTATTTTTGGAAAATACCTGGGAGGGGAATAGCTGGCTTGAATGGGAACCTCCAATCCTAGCTTTCTGAGAAACCACCATACTGATTTTCACCAGCCTACATTACCACCAGTAGTGGAGAAGGTTCATTTTTACCCCACAGCCTCTCCACCATTTGTAATTGGTTGACTTCTTGACAACCGTTAATTCTTGCATAATATGCTATCACAGTTTTGTTTAAATTTGCATCTTTTGAATGACCAACGATGTTGAACATTTTTTCATATATTTATTTGCCATTCATATCTCTTCATTTGCAAAGTGTATAATCATCTCAAATACCTATTTTCAGATTGGGTCTTTGAATTTTGGAGGTCTCAGTTTTAAAAATTCTTTATACGCTCTAAATAGGAGTCATTTTTCTGATGGACAGTCTGCTATAACAGTCTCACTTCATAGGTTTTCTTTTTACACTGTTGGTGATTTATTTCGATGTGCACAAACTTTTCCAAAAAAAAAAAAGGAAAGGAGTGAGAGAGATTCAAACTGTTAATCCTTTGCAGTTTAATTTTTGTTCATGAACTCTATACCTATTCCTATGTCCTTAAGGTTTCTACCTACTTTCTCTTCCAGAAGATTTAGTGTTTCAGTTTTAATATTTAAATTTTTGATCCATTTTGACTGTAATTTTGTGCATAGTGAAAGGCATGGGTCTAACTTTAGCCTTTGGCATTTGGAAAGTCAGCATTGTCAGCACCATTTATTTAATAGGCCATCTTTCTTACAATGAACATGTCTGGCACCTTTGTCAAAGATAAGGTGGCTGAGTGTGCTTGCAGCTGTTTATACATCTTCTAATCGGTTCCACTGACCCTCAGGTCTGTCTCTATGTCAGTACCATGCTAACTTTATCACAGTAGCTTGGTAGTAAAATTTCAAGTCAGACATTGCGATGCCTTTTGCAAATAAATCAAGATTAAAAAAAAAAAAAAAAAGCATTAAAGAAATACAAACTATGTAAGCATTTGGTTTTACACAATGAACAATGAATTTTCCCAGAATTATTTGCTAATTTGTATGCAAATAATTGTAATAATTCCAAAGGTTAAGATGATTGACAGTGTTTTCTTAAGAATGAATTGCTAGTTGGGTGTAGTGACATGTGTGTATAATCCCAACACTGGGGCTGCTGAGTTAGGAAGAAGATTGCCATGAGTTTGAGGCCAGCTGGCCCAGACTACATAGTGAGTTCATGACCAGCCTGGACTAGACAGTGAGACCCTGTCACAAACAAACAAACAAAGAAACAAAAAAAAAGCAAAAAAAAAAATGCTTAAAATAACCTTAGCATATTTTTACTTACCTTCCATTAATGCCTCTCATGCAATTTGTTATAAAAGCCTAAAAAGCAAAACTTAATTGCTGATTTTTTTGTATGTTATATTACAGAATATTAGAAAATCATCAGACAGTTTCACTTTTATTGGATAACAATGCCTAATGCATTGCAAATCTTAATAGTTCAAAGGGTATGCATTAAGAATATTGGATGTTTATAATTATGGATTTTATATATATTTATAAATATATATGCACAAATGATGTCTGTGCCTATATTTTCTATAAAGTAGGAGTACATATGCTTCCTTTTCTTTCTTCCATTTTATAAAATATTCAATTTGTTTTTTTCAATATAATATTTTGCAGTTAGTAGCAAATAGTAGCACCTTATTATTATATATCTAATTATTATATATTATTATATACTTAATTATTATATAGTTAATTTCTTTCACTTCCTATGAATTTAAATAATTACCATATGGCTGGCCAAATAGCTCAGTGGACTAAAGTGCCTGCAAGCAGGTGCAGGGTCTGGGAGTTTGATTCTCGTGCCTGCCCTGCTGGCCCTACCCTCTGGACACAGTGAGAGGGCAACTGAGACTGGGCATGGTGGTGTGCACCTGTAATTCCAGCTCTTGGGAGGCTGTAACCAGTGGGACACTACGAGTCTGATCTAGTAGTGAGACCCTGAAAACGCTGTAGACCCTTCCTTAAAATACAAATAATAAATAAATAAGTAAACAAATATTTACCATAAATCAAGTGACTTTTGGCATTTATTCTATAAATGTTTCCTATATTTTCTTCAACTTTTGTACCAGAGTTGTGTTTCTTTCAAATCTGTAAGCATGCTTAATTTTTTCTTACATAATTTGCTGCAGGTATTTAGCCAATGGGATAAAATTAGCAACAGTTGATTCCCTTTGAGATTTTAAAAATCTTTTTAAAAAAGACTTAGATTTATTTGTGTATTTATTTATTTTCCAAGTATGTTTTCTTTCATCTGTTTTCCTTTGCCATATATCCCGCATTTATTTAAAATTATCCAACATATCTCCTTAATTTATATTGTGATTGGTCAACCATTATAACCCATAATTTGGTTTCAAGTTTAGGATATATTTTAATAAGAATACTCTTTTAATCCTTTGTAATGCTTTCCAAGTGATTTTTATTGTGTTTATTTAAAGAATACAAGTTGATGCTTGGGTAAAATATGGCAAAACAATTATTGCTGTGAAGTAAATGAGCATAGCCATTCTGTCAGTTCCTTTTCTTTGTTTTTATGTTATAGTAAGAGAATATAACATTTATTCTCTTAGAGAGTTTTCTATATAGATTAAAATATTATTGTTGCACTCATGCTGTGTATCAGATACCCTTATTTACTCACCTGATGCAACTGATTATTTTATTTTTTTATTTTAATAAGAAATAACAATGGGACAGTTTCACAACATGTTAGTAGGACAACCACAAAATTTTTTTTTAAATTTATTTATTTATTTCTTGTTTCAGAACTTTTGTTTGTTTATTCACTCATTTTTATGGCCGGCTCAGCCCACCCCGAGGGCAGGGCTGGTGCAGCATGTGGTGCCGGGGATCGAACCGCGGTCCCTGAAGCTGCCCAAGCTTTCCCAAGTAGGCACTTTAGACCACTGAGCCATTCCGCCAGGCCCCAACAACCACAAAAATTGATACAATTGACATTGCTGTCTTTGTAGTAGTTGTTCCGAGTATAAGATGCAGACATGATGATTTTTGTAAGACCTATTGATATAAATATTTCTTCTCATTGAACTAAGAGAAAGTATTTGTGTACATTGTCCAATATTTCATAATAGTAGTGGGTTATCAGCAGAACTGGCAATGTTGGAAGCTGCTGACTTGAGCCTTTATTAGCTCAGCTTGCTTTTTATGCCTTGTGGTTACACTTTTCTACTGGGTGGTTAAAGCCAAGTTAAAGCAAGATTTATATAACAAAATATATAACTTTTATATCTGTCAAGGTCAGTCAAATCCCCTCAGGATTAACCTTAAACCACATACAGCATTCTGTAGAACTTTTTTCAGTGTCAGCCATCTGGATAAGTCACAGCCATTACTTGATGAGTTTGTTCTCTGTGAGAGCCTGAGAGAATGTTTTCTCTCTAGGTGACTCTCTTGAGGCACACTACACATCATCTATCCCTTTCCTCTGTGACACCATAATTCCTTGAATAGAAAATTTGGGACTCCACTGAGTTATAGGATGTTACAGCATAGATTCTCTTATGTCCTGAGTCCTCACTGACCTTGAAGGGCACAACTGATTATTTTATTTTACATCAAATTTGTATAATTTCAAGTTCATATTTTAAAAAACTATTAGAAAATTATTCACTGGAATTAAGTTGAAGTTTTAAATTTGTTTTGGTAGAAGTGAATGAATGCTTAATCATTTTTATGGACTTGAGTGTATTTGACCAGTGACATTGGTTGTTCACTAATAAAAGTTTTCCATTTCTATATACAGGTGCTAAACATGTCTTAATAATGTTCAAAGTATATTATTTTTATTCTTCCTTGTTTGTTATTATATCTTCTAAGAAGCCACTATATATAGAAAATCCAGTTATACATCACCACTCACTGTCTTGTTAGTGTCACACTTTTTTTTTTTTTTTTGCGGGATCAGGGTTCAAACTTATAACCTTGCACTTCCCAGTCAGGCACTTGTGCCACGGAGCAATCTTCCTGGCCCATTAGTGCTGCACTTGTAAATTGTAAAGTTTGTCATTTGGTTCAGGTGAACAGTGAAAATACTGGAAACATGGCAAAGTTTCATTTTTTTCAGTTGCTAGCCTTTATTTCTTTAAATCTTTTTTTTTTTTTTTTGTGGGGGGAGAGGGAGGGAGGGTGGCTTAGCCTGCCCTGAGGACAGGGCTGGCGTGGCATGTGGTATTAGGAATTTAACCCAGGGCCCTGCACTGGCCTAAGCAGGCACTTTAGACCTCTGCACTATCTCACCAGCACTTTAACTCACTTCTTGTAAATGTTGTTGTCAATAATAAATGCCATAGTTTCTAAGAAGAGTAGCACAGAGGTATTACAACTATCAGAATAATTTGATAATGTTATTTTTCATGAAAAACTAAAATTTGTGACTTTAGGGGTATATTTCATATTAAACCCTGTTAATTTTTAGAATTATCAAACAAAACAAAACAAAGAACTCTCATGCTTTATAATATTATCCAAATAGAATTGAAAATTATTCAAATATAGACTTCTGGTTCTTATTTATGACAGGTTAAATTATATTATTGGGTTAATCCGCATATTTTCCTAATAAAGTGAAAGCTACTGATATACAAATAAGGCTTCATAGGATTTGATGTCTCTCTAGAACATTCATGATGAAGAACAGTAAAGCTTGACATTTACAGATTTTTATTATCATGTACTGTTACTAAGGTATCTTTAACATAAGTGCAGCTTGAAATAATATCAAATCAAAAGATTATTTCTTCTGATATATCCATTTATTCAAAGTGGTTATTTAATAATTTACATTGAGAGCATAGATTTCAACAGTATACTTATTTGCTAAAGAATAAAGTATTTGTCATGTAAAATAATCCTATAGCTGACCCTAATTATCATTTTATATCTGTAGCTCATGGGACATTCGGACTGGGACCACAAGCGCGGGCCTCGAGGGTCGCAGGTAAGTTTCCTTTACTTTCCTTTTTTATATTTTCTTTCTTATTGCTTTGTGCCATGATTTTTCTGAAACTCAAGAGATAATAACAAGGAAAGAAAAGACAAAATGTTCATACCATTTGTTTTTATTTAACTTAGCTGTAATTAAAATCTGGATTTCAAACCCAAGGCGATGCTAATATCTGCTTAGGAAAGTTCTCATGTTCCAGATCTCTTGTGTTTATATCAACTTAGATTTTGTCTTTGTCTTGTTTCTGTAGAATGCATTTTAATCAGCAACACACTCTTGATTCTCTTTACTTCCTTTGATATTTTTTCTGTGTTTTTTTTTTTTTTTTTTACCCCTTCTATCTTCCTACTTTGGGTTAAATATGTTGAAATATAATCAGAGTAAACTGAACTAATTAGATGTCTCTAAATTAGCTGTCTTCATCTACGGGAAGTAGAAAGATGAAAGGACTTATTGCTTTTGAAAAGAAACAAATTCTAAACCTTTCTATATTGCCAGGCTGTTTTCATTGTCTTGCTTTATGTCTTAGGCAACGGGAAAAGCTTCCATGACGCATTTCTGCTTTTTAATGACCTAATTAGACAATGTGGATTTGTTTTACTTCCATAATTACTTTGCCTGACAGAATAAAAGCTGAATTTTACACTAAGCAAATGTTCTGTCCTACTAGTGTATTTTTGTAAAGAAATAGAAAAGTAATTTTTTTCTCATAGCCTATGTTTACCTAACTATAAATATGCCAAGCAAAAATCAAGTGGATGGAACTTTTTACCTCTGTTGTTCACATTTTGCATTTACCGCCTAAAATAAAACTCCGAAAAAAAAATGCATACAAAGTTTAGTAAATATAAGTCCATTGTAAATAGTGAGTTACTCAAAATTATGTTTTATAACTTACATCCCCCTATGTTGTCATAAGTCTGTGTGGATAAATGTATTTAATTTAGGTCTCTGGGAAAGTAAAACAAAGTCAGTCAATTGTTTTTCATTTTGTCTATTATCAATTTGATTAATATCTAGTCTTACTGTACAAAAGAACGTTATCTTTACTTCCATATTACCTACATCATTTGCTCTAGTAGCTCCCCCTCTGTGTATATCTACATGAGCTTAAATCAGAATTGTGGGGAAATTAACATAAATTCCTTATGATTCTAAAACAATAGCACACCCAGTAAAGATGAGCTTCGTTAAGAAGTCCTTGGCTTCTGATTGTTGTGACCAAGATGTTTTGATATTTGAAACATCCAAGTGCCTTGTTGAGGACATGCCCGTTCAGAATGATATACTATAGAATTACTGCTTAGTATACTATTACTCCCTATAGTGTCTGCTTTTGTATAATTTATCCTTGGATTGAGATTGGTCACTCCATCCTGTAAATTTAAAATATCTCATAAAAGTTCGATTGGGGGGTGTTAGTGGTGGTATAGGAAATGGAGTGTAAAGCCTTTGCACTATGCTACATCCACAGCCCTGTTTAATTTAAAAAAAAAAAATTTTTTTCAGGTTTTGGCTGGTGAGCTAGCTCAGCAGTCTGAAGCACCTGCTTAGGCAAGCTTAGGCAATTGTAGGGACTGTGGTTCAATTCCCTGCACCACATGCTGTGCTAGTCCCATCCCCAGGGTAGGCTAAGCTGGCCATAACATAAATAAATAAAGTTTTTTAAAAATTAAAAAAAAAACCTTGGGTCTCAAACGTTTTATTCAGGTTTTTGCTAAGTTGTTCTGTTGCCCTGGATGGACTCACAGTCTTGGTGACTCAGTCTTCCAGAGTGATAGAATTACATGTGTGTGCTACTGCATCTGGCTGTAAGCCTGAGTGTTTGACTTAACTTTAAATATGAAAACCCACAATGGGAATTTTAAGTATGCTAAATGTCATACATAGCAAGTACACAGTTGGGTAATGTTTGTTTGCACTGACAATCCAAAGGTAGTTATGAGCAGCTAAGGCATTAGAAAATGTCCACATGAGTTATCAGTATGAGCAGCAAGGACAGTAATGGCAGGCCTCTTAGTGATGAAGGGCCAACCTACAACCCAAAACCCAATAAGGAGCCAGCACTGAGCTCTTAGTTTATATAACAAGTGCATACCTTAACATCTTTGTCTTAAAAGAAAAATAAATAGAATATATACCATAGGCTCTCCCCTACTGATTTAAGAACTTCTTCTGTCTCCCTACTTCTAGAATAACTAACCTATGTGGACCACGCAGTTGTCCCATTTTGATTCTTCAAGTCAGATTAAAATGTCAAGGTAAGGAGCTGGGGAGATAGCTCCATGGCATAAGTGCCTGCTGGGCAAGTGCAAGGTCATGAGTTCGAACCCCGATTTCCTCCCCTCTCTCCAAAAAAAAAAAAAAAAAAAAAAAAAAAAAAAAAAAAAATTAAAAAAAAAAGTCAAGGTATAAATGCAGACACACACACACACACACACACACACACGCATAAAAACTAAAAATAATAACTATAACAAAAATGTGATTCATTGGAAATATAAATAGATAAGTTAAACATCAGATAATAATCTTTTATCTAATTCCAGTTTCTCAGTAGAAAGAAAAAAAAAATGGTACTCTTTAGGTTTAGATCATTGATCTCACCTTGGTTTTTTTGCCCTTTTTCTGTCATGCCTAAAGACTATCAGAAGAATTTCAGACAGGCTACATCTGAAAACCTCTTCATATTTTACCCATGTTCCTAAGGCCTCGCTCAAATCCCATAGGATGAGTTTTACAGGGACTCACTATATGTATGGTATTGTTATGGTATAACTTGCACGGGATACTTAATGACAGAGTTATTGTTTTCCAAGTGCTGACAAATTATAGTTTAAAGAAGAGTAGTGCTTTTGTTATTTTAAAGAAAAGAAACATAAGCAACAAAAAGAATGGTATAAAATTCAAAACAGATTGTAGGAGAGTAACCATGGTTAAGTTATGCATTGTCGTCTTCACAGTTGGTGCTGAGATTACAAGATACAGGTGTGAAAAACTGATCAAACTTTACAGACATACAGCTTTGTTTTCCATGAAGTAATACCAATCAGTAGTATAACTATCTTAGCTGTCTTGGGTGTAGTTAACGTTCTGGATTATCTTATTTATTTTTCCTTGTATAGTTTACGTGTCAGGCAGCCTGATAGATGCAATATATAAAAATATATAAAACAAGTATGATGAGGTTTAGGAGAAAAGAAGCAGTTCTTTCTTGCCAGTAGAACTAGGAAATATTTCCTCCACATGAGACACTCAGAGGCCTACAAGAATGTGCAGAGAGGAGAAGGTGAATGAAAGAGCCTGTATAAAATCCTGAACAGGAATATGTTGATGAAATTTTTGAAGTGTATTAGTTTTCTTTATAACTTCCCTCTAAAGATGTATTCGATGGGGCCTGGTACAGAAATTACTGTGGGCAGATGATCCAGAGAGAGCCTTGCAGTATGAAGAAGATAGAGCTGGAGGAAGAAGTAAGGGGACTGGAGTGTCAGATGTGAAAGGGAACAGTGGGAGAATTAGTGCCCTTGCCCCAGGCCACTTTCAAGTTCATTGCTAGCAACCTTAGAGGAGAAGTGATGAGGAGAGGTGCAGAGGGGAATTCTAGGCACATGCTAGGGGACCCTGCTAGTGCTGTGTAGCCTGAGTAAAGGAGAAGGGGCTGAGTTTGCAATGCTAAGCATATACATGACAATTTAACTGCCCCCATAAACACTGAACAAGGAGAGAGGTGGATTCCTGGGAGATATATATGTATATATATATATTCTTATTCTAGAAAGAGGTGGCTTCCTGTTATACTGAGGTAAGGTGTGAATGCTTTTTTTGTTGTTATTGTTGTTTTTCATTTAAATTTTTTTTCTTGTTTCAGAACTTTTGTTTGTTTGTTTATTTTTATGTCCGTCTCAGCCTGCCCTGAGGGCAAGGCTGGCACAGCATGTGGTGCCAGGGATGGAACTGCGGTCCCTGCAACCGCCTAAGCTTTCCTAAGCAGGCGCTTTAGACCACTGAGCCATCCTGCCGGGCCCCAAGGTGTGAATGTTAAATGTTACTGGCAGACAAAAGGCTAATGTGCAAACAATATATTGAAAATTCTCAACAGAGAGCTGGTTTACAGACTGCAAAAGCAATGCAGTTCAGGCGAAGTTCTCAGCACCCCCCAAATGGTATCCTGGGCTCCTGCCTGCAGTATTCCCTTGTGCACAAGAAGCCCCTCACTTCCTACTCGTCACAACCGTTTATGTTACTTCAGAAAGGCAAGCCATATTCTCTGGTGAGCGACTTATGGGATACATGTGTCAAAAAAGCACTAGTGAAAGCCATTTCAAAAGATAGTGGAGATGTCGTCTGTTGGAAAATATTACAAAATGAAAACGCAAACTGTGAATGTAATGACTTCAGTTTTCTTGCTAGAGGTGGGGGTGGCTAAATTTGGGAACACAATACTGACAAGTCTGAGTGGTAGAAAATAGAAATAGATGTCATTATAGATGACTAAAATGGAGGCATCAGAGCATCAAAACGTACATAGTAGGACACACAGAAGTGTTTCAGTGGTGTGCTGGCCTGGATGACAGATTGTAGCCTATTTTACTTTGGTTGATAGGACATGAATATATGCTGGGTATCTTTTAGCTTTTCAGGAATCAAACATCAACAAAACTACTTTTGCTTTCATACAGTTGCCAAATAACCTTGGGCAGCAAATAGTTTCTTCTAAGTATTTCCTCAATACTTATGCAAAAAGAATTGAGCCTTTCCTAGGTTTCCCCCTAGATGCTTAGAAAATAATGACTTTTCTCCAGTTTGTCTTCATCGTACAGATTGGCATAGGTATTATTACAAAATTTAAGAAGGTGCATCTTTCCCATTAAATGCTTTCTATATTAAGAAAAGCACCTATCTTTTTCTATGTAAATTCCCCACTAAATTGCATTTGTCTCTTTAGACTTAGAATGTCATTCAAGTTGAGTAACTTTATGCTCTCACCTAAATGTTTAGCTCACTCACAGCCTTCTGCATGATCTTTCTTTCTTTCTTTCTTTCTTTCTTTCTTTCTTTCTTTCTTTCTTTCTTTCTTTCTTTCTAGAGAAGTAGTTCCTTCACATATAGAATAATCGTTACATATTAAATAAACTTGTAGCACTCTTTTACCTGGTGTTATAGTTTGTGTCTAGCTGTCACCCCAAAGCCTCCTGCAGTCACAGGGTGGTCTTGTAGAGTTTTTGATTGATTCTTCGTCCAATGCTGGGATTATAGATGTGAGCGTGACACCAGCCCTGGGTCAGGTAGCCTGCACACACTCTAAAGGAAGGAAAGAGGCTTGCTCCCTGCTGCTCCTCCTCCCATCTGCTCATGCTGCCGCCATGAGTGGCTGTCTTCTGCCATGTACCATTCTGCCTTGGAGCCTGCTGAGTATGGACTGAAACCTCCACCAACTGTGAGCTAAGGAAACTTTCCCTTCCTTAATTTGAGGTGTTGGGGATTTTGCCTTAATAATGAGAGAAAAATAAACAGGACACCTGACATGATTTCCAGTAACATCAAATGAAGTCAGGGGATGACATTCTCAGATAGTAATTTCCCTCTCTTGCCCTCCTTCTTTTTTTTTTTTTTTTTTTAATTCTTGATGAAAAGTTTTCTAGTGGGAAGTTATAAGGAACAATTAAAAAAAATCACTGTCCTTTACAAAGCATTAAGAAGGAAGTTCTAAGGGCCTGTCTCTTAGTTGAGTGTGCTTGGGGCAAAGATTCATCAAATGTGTGAATTTTTAAGCCTCCTAGCATTTCAATATGCGGGGAGTTCCCAGGCCTTTACTTTTTTAGTAACTATTTGTATCTCTTTTGCCTCTACTCCTCCCATTTGCTCTGCTATTATCAATGTCCTTACTGCCCATGAAAGGCCTTATCTACTGGATTTGAGACTTCTTGCTGAATGAACAACAGTTTTATGAACCATCCAGCTTTCTATAAAGAAATTCTTGGTCATAGGTTTCTAAATTATCAGTCTCGTATGTATAGTATAAAAAGATAGTGAGATTGGCTGGTTTAAAAGTCTTTAAATGCAATAAGTTTAAAACTTATCTAGGCCCTATTTCACAGCATATATGTAATTATCTATTAAGCCATAGTGACACTAACATAAAAATTCTAGAATAATAATAAATTACTCAGATAATTTAGCTTATCTAGCTTTGTTCTAAATATCATTGGTGAAGTCTGATGGGAAACCAGTGCTTTTTCATTTTTACCTGTGTGTGTGTGTGTGTGTGTGTGTGTGTGTGTGTTTTGACACAGGGGCTCAGTATATAGCTCAGGCTGGACTTAAACTCACTGTGTAGTGCTGTCCCAGAACTCATAGTGATTTTCCTGCCTCTGTCTCCCCAGTGCAGAATTATAGGTGGGCACTACCACACTCAACATACATTTCACCTTTTTTTCTATTCAGGAGAATGGCTCTGTTCATGATAGTCAGTGAAGATAATAAACTTACTCAACTTTCTATTAATGTCCATTCAATAATCTATCAGTTCCTTTCTGGGTTGAATATGTGTTAGATAAGAGCATGTAGAAGAATTTAAGTACCTTTCACATTTCTCTGGAATAATGCCATGTAAATTTGTTAAAGTTAGTGTCCATTGATACTTTCGAGAAAGAGGACCGGCCCTGTTTCTCATGAACTTACTGCACAGGATTAATGTGAGCAGGCTGAGCCACATGTCCTCTCCCAAAGGCCCAGTGCGTTGACTGTCGCCAGTGGGTTATGCCCTGCCTCCTGGCTACGGGGCTACTTTGCTGTGTGTGTTGTACCTTCATTTGCATTTCATTCTCCTTTTCTATTTTTCCATATGTTCACCTAATAGTTATTAATATAAATTTATGAATTGTTTCAGTAACTGCTTCCTTTGTTGGCATTTCTATAAGGATGATTTTGTTTTGTTTTAGGGGTTTTTTTTCTGTTATATAGCTTGTTTAAATTTTGCTTAGATGGACAGAGACTCCTCAACAAATCTTTGCCTGGGCACCATGCCTTGCAGGGGCAGCCTTGGCATCTCTTTCAGTGGTAAGAAGAGGGGAACTCAGTACAATATCTACCCTGTACACCAAGTCTTCCTCTAGGCATTTTATATTAATTAATTTATATATTTTGAGTGCCAGGGATTGAACTTGAGATATTGCACTTGCCAGGTAGGCACTTAAGCAATTAAGCTGCCTCTCTGGCTCCTCTGTTAGGTATTTTAAATTTTATTCTTTCCTCATATGCCCCCAGTTGGCACAGTTTTTGTTTGTTTTATTTTGACCACTTTATGAAATTCCAGCTTCATGTTATACCTTCTGACCACCTTCTTAATGAGGCGGTCTAAGAAAACAGTGTCAAGAGAATGCCCAGGTGCTTCTGTTTTCTTTGTCCCCAGAAAAAGAGAAAACTATATATCTCCTTACCAAGTCAATCCACTAGTTTCAAATCTCTAGCACCACTGCTCCTTACCCAAGAAGTGCTACTTGTGACAATGGAAGTGGTCGCAGGTTATCTGAGAAGCTAAATTGCTTGTCTTAGAGAATTAATGAGATTATAACATAGTCTCCTTGACTTCAGGTAGATAATAGTGAATAAATGAATATTGTTGATTTTGACACTTCATATAGGAAAATAGGAAGACGTGTCTTCAAGCATTTATGCGTTTCGGTCCCATCCCTAAGTCTGGCACACAACAATGTTAAATGACATTTGATTTCCCTCTGAAGTAATTTTCTCAGGGATGAATCGTATCGTAGTAACCTTGGGGAAATGCACTGCTCTCACACTTAGGCATTCAAGTGACTCACAGGAACCACAGGGAGAGAATGAGGTTCTGCTAAAGCAGTGGGTGCATGGAATGGGTGTTTTTGGTAAAATCACAGAAGAGCTTCACAGAGTCACCCTTTATGAACAGCTCTGTTCTCCTTAAAAGAATATTGATGAACAGGAATAAAATAGATCCACAGAAATAAAAAAGGGAAATTGCTATTGGCATGTCCACTTTAGTGTCTTCCCTGTGTTTATAGATTACTGGCCATGTTATTTAATACTTATTGAGTGACCTGCTTATTTCAAGGACTGTGGACATTATTGACATGACATGTGCATTGCCTTTGGCTTGTTTGGCTGCATTACAACTTTGTGGTACCTTCTTAGAGATAAAGCAAGAAAAGAAGCAGCATTGCTAATAGGTTTATCTGTTTATCTGTAGGATCTATAAAAAGTTTAAAGAATAATTAAATTTACTGCATGTACAGAAGCAATAGTACCTAAAACGTGGAGCCACAGACAGTTTCTATCTACCGTAGCCTCAGCTTTCATTGCATTTTTCTTGACCCCAAAATATCTTGATGCAAATGTGAAAATAAATTCATTACTATAAGTTCCTACTAAGCAAATATGCAGGTGGAGAGAGTCATTTTGTGGCTCCAAAGGCTTACCTACCCCTTGTTAGAATAAAAGAAGAAAACTAGAACGTCAGAGTACTCTGTTTTACCTTATTTTATGTTTATCTAGTGTTCTAATTCTGACAAAGGGAAATAATTTTTATCATGCACTGGGTGATTGTTTACAATGTTTAGCCTACAGTAAGATCTTTTTTATTATTAAATGTGAAAACATACTCTTGGGAGAGCAATTAGGACATTGGATTCTTTCTACTTGCTAATGAAAATATTGGAAATAAAATTGTAAATGTAGATAGATCCTGGTGGAAGATGAAAAGCTCAGGCTAGCATGTGCTGCACAGGGCATATCAGAGATGGGTAGGCAAGGTGAGCATGGGCAGCAGATAGTGGAAAAGCAAGCTAGCCAGAAAGAGGAAACCAAGGCAAAGGAAATTAAAATTTTCAATTATGATTCTCTTTTAAGGAAAATCTGAAAATCTTTTTCTTCTGCTATTAAAAAGGCTAAGATAAGGGCCAGTCAAATAGCTTAGAGGATTAAAGCTCTTGCAACCAGGTTCAGGGGCCAGGGGTTCAATCCGTGGGCCTGTCGTGCCTGACCTACCCTCTGGTGTGTGCCAAGATGGCAACTGAGACTGGGCGTGGTGGTACACACCTGTAATCCCAGCTCTTGGGAGGCTGTAAATGGGCAGATCACTATAAGTCCGATCTAGTAGTGAGACCCTGAACACCTTGTAGACCCTTCCCTAAAATACAAAAAAAAAAAAAAAAAAAAAAAAAAAAGAATAGATTTTAAAAAGACCAAAATACTAATTTTTGGTACTTTATTGGTACATTGTTTATAAATTTGAAAGGAGTGAATGTGTTGATTTAATCTCTTATTAATGTATAGGCACATTATTTCCTAAGTATTTTTATAGCATTGAAATTTTATGTGTGGTATATAGAATTTTTCTCTTCCTTACTAAACATACTTAAATATTGTTCCTTAGCACTTGCCGTGTAACTGTATATTCATAAAAAATCAATAAAGATTCTGTACTTTCAAAATTTACATTGGGAGGGATAAATATTTCCTGGCATATCTGTTGCCACCATTAAATGATGATTTCACTTTGTTTTAAATGCAGCTGTCATCTAAACATAAGTCAATCCATAAATTCAAGGAACCAGGGCTAATGGTTAAGCTCGGGAGGTGATAATATTAGAGATAGTGAGGAGCTGAAGTTTCTTCGGTTCCGAGAATGATATTTTCTAATAAGTATGATTTTCCAGACTATAGATTTTTGTTGCTCTCTTGAGGTGTGTGTGCGTGCATGCGTGTGTGTGTGTGTGTGTGTGTGTATACTGATGCAGTACACAGGAAACAATTACTGGAAAACTCCACTGTAGAGTTAGATGTTGTTCTTATTAGGAATTTTCAGGTTATAAACCTTGAATCACAATAGTTCGCAAGCTCAGTTCTGCAGGCCAGGCCAGTGTTTAAGTACTTCCACGGAGCAGGTCACACTTGCACCTCTGAGATTATTTCCATTTTAGAATCTTGTAACAAAGCTCTTCTCAGATCGCATGAACCTCAGCTATCGAGAAAGTTGTTTATATAGTGGTAGTGCTACATGCTTACATGAGAAATCTAAAGCAAAAAATGTGAGAGCAAAAACATGCTCTGAAGATAGTCGGTGAGACAAACAGATATAGAAGAAGTTGCAAAAATAAATGAGCATGACGAGTCAGGAAGAGGAAGTACAAACACATGGTAAAGGGCTAGTTTTCCAGAGGACCAGGGACGGAGCAATAAGAGAAATTGCCTATCAAAGATGATGCGGAAGCGACCAGGACAGGGCTTGGTATTGGGAAAAGCAAGAAAGGCCATCTTGTAAAATGAAGTTAGAGTGCACCCATTGCCAGCAGACTTAGAAGTTTGGTTGCATGCACAGCAGTCATTTGAATCTGGAACTAAGATTTGGGGGTTGGCATGTCTGAAACCCTCTTTTACCCATCCTATGTCTATTCGGGCTCACTGTGATGTGGGGTCATAACTTGCTGGCAGTTCTTCTCTGCTACCTCAAAAATGCAACCATATGACTTATGTTCAGGACTTTGCGCTCTTCTAAGAAAATCCCAATTCATCATATAAATCTGTGAAATCTAAAGTGGGGTCATTTTTTTTGATATAAAAATATACACCATGATTTTAGATAAATGCTGCTAAATAGTGTAGTTCCAGAAGTTCGTCTTATTTTATAGTGATTATGGCAGCATGTAGTGATTTTTTATTACATAAAGCTGAAGTTAATAAAAATACATTGCAATTTATGAACTTGGACTTATTCAAGTAAATTTTGCTGAGCTTGTATGTCTTGAAGGAATCCATTAATACACAGTAAAATATAGCAACCCTCTAGCATTTGGTAAAATTCTTTCTAAAGCATAAATAATAAGGCCAAGAAGCCTTGTATTTGTGCTGCTCCTTGCTTTGGGCCCTCTCAGTTTCTAAAGCATAGAGAGAAGTTGAGGTTTCCTCATTTTAGCATCCAGAACTCCATGTGGCAGAATAGTGTTTCACAATATTGCAGACTGGCTTCACAGGAAGAATTTGTCAGATTGGCACTACAGAGAAGATGACTTTTATATCCATTATTTTCTGTATTCTCATTCTTAAGCCCATGGCTCCTCCCTCCTTTCACCCTGTTCCTTTTTCTATTATGTGGAATTTTTAAGGGCGGGAGTGATCCTGTTTCATGCTGCTCTGGGAGCTGTAATTTAAATAAAGACTTTAACAGAAACTTGTGACACATGATGTTTTCACTATATTTCGCTATTTACTTGGCTTAAAATCAATGGAACAAACTGAACTTGGCATTGCTATTTCTGTTCAAAAAAAAAAGAAAAATATATAATTTTACCATTTCTTATGTTTTTGTCTTGGCACTGTAGCTTTTGTTTATGGAAAAAGACAGGAGAGGAAAAAGCATTATTTTAACTTCACATGATAAATAATCATACCAAACTGAAATTTCCTTAAAAAGCATTCTTCTTTACTTTTTTTTTATAATGGAGATTACTACTAACATGGCACAAATATGAACCATGAAACAATGCGCATATCTTCTTGACATAACATTGTAGGTATAAATGCATCACTGTGATTTCAGCTTAACAGTGGCATTCCATTAGAATGCAGCCAGCTTTTGTACCTGCTAACCAAGGGCAGAAATCCTTCCTTTACTTTTGGACGTTGTTTCTTCTTGGTAAATTCATTCGGCATAAAGAAGAAGTACTGCACTTTGCTTAACAAAAATGTTACCTCGCACTGATTTATTAATTTAAGCTCCTTTAAAAGTGCTTGATGGACATTGTTAGCTGATTTCAAACATTAACTATATAATCTGAAGTACATGTCTATTAATTTTTAAAAAGAAACTATAAGTAGTGTGTGACTTCCAAATGTTTCATATACATTCTCTTATTATTTTATGAGCTGTTATTCCTAAAAATATTAATCAACACAAATAGTACACAAAGCAATTTTCTTAGAATCAACAGTTCATTTATATGTAAATTATATGTATATCTAGAAGCATAGGAGTAGTACTTGCTACATGACATACCAAATGCTTCCAGGTTCCTCTCAATATCAATATTTACTTTTATTTTTTACTGAAAATTAAACTTAGGTCTTACTATACACAAGGTGGGCAACTAAGCAGCACCTTCAGTCCATTTTATGTAATAATTCAAACATGGCAAACTGCAAGGCATTATGTGCAAAGCTTACACATTAGCCATAAAGACTTAATAAATATTAACATATTGTTATCTTTGTTTTTACTTTAATATATATCTAGAAATTTATGCAGAAATGTTCTTTATAAATGTTGTATTATATAGATGTTTTTCTCATTCATAGATGTACATTTTATTGCCTTAAATTTCACCTACTGGGAATTTAGAGAATATGTAAAAAATGAGCTTAGAGTATTGAAAAGAAATGTAGGATACTGCAAAGAATATAGAGTATGATTAAGCATTTTTTTTTCCTTGCTGGGTGGTAAAGGGCAAGTCGAAGCAAGACCTGTATAACAAAACATTCACTTTTTGGTATCTTCCAGGGTCAAATCCCCTCAGGATTAAGTTTGGGACCATAGACAGTTCTTTGTAGAACTGTTGTTAGTGTCAGCCTTTGGGACAAGTCACGGCCATTGCTTGGCCATTTTGCTTTCTGTGAAAGCCTGAGAGAATGTTTTTCTCTGGGTGACTCTCCTTAGATGCACTATAGTTCATTCATCCCTTTCCTCTGAGGTCCCATAATCTCCTTGACCAGAAAATTTGGGACACCTCTGAGTTATAGGATATTACAGCACAGGTTCTCTTATATCCTGGGTCCTTTTGACCTTGAAGGGCTAGGGCCAAAATATTGGTTATCCTTATAGCCCTTCTTTTTCTCCAATTTTTGGTCTGTTAACTTACATTCTTAACCCTCCAGCAGAAAAGCTTTGTGATACTATAACTCTATAACATAGGTACTTGAGCTTATCATTCCTGGCTTTCTGAGTATCAAATATCTTTGACTTAGCTTGGAAATGATATTTTCTGACCATCATTGATATTCTAATAACTTTCCATACAATGTGATATAAGCAGTTACACAATTTTTACACAGATATTTGGAAATTCAAGGAAATACAAAATTATAGCCTGCTAAGACTATGGTATTTGGCCCAGTCTCTTATTTTCAAGTAGTATTCTTGAGAGAGAGA